>JAOWBL010000014.1:9885615-9899565 GCA_028564865.1 Zenarchopterus dispar | reverse complement strand
GGATGGATGGATGGATGGATGGATGGATGGATGGATGGATGGATGGATGGATGGATGGATGGATGGATGGATGGCCACATTTCACTGGCACATTTTTTAGTTCATTTGTAATAATGTAATAAGTGAACATAGTCAACACAAAGTTGGCACAACACAACAAGGTTTTTCTCTCCTTATAAGACAATAACTTCAATCCTTGGAGGAACTCTAACATATAGACAGTGTGATATTTTTGTCTTGCTTTTCTATTTTTTGTTGATTTTGCTCAAAATCAACACCAACTTGTACACTGTTCTGCCTCATTGCCCCTCTAGCTCTGTCTTGCTCTTTATTCATTACATCAATATGTCAGAGACACTCCAGAGACTCTCTAGGTATATTTTAAGAGGAGTTCATGTCTTATTAAGAGGAGTCAAATCTCTGAGTGTGCATCGTGGAGTTTGGGGAAAACTGGACTGCTCTGTTGACTCTAGGTATATGCACATCTTGTTTGCACAACTTCACTAAAATTTGCAAGAAAAAATGTCTAAAACATGCAAATAAACTGCATGTTGCACAAGTAAGAAGGTATTCTAAATCATAGTTTGTATTGCCCAATTATGTCCATAATTCACATGTACCTTTACTTTTGATCTTATGTTTTTTAACATTGAAAATGTAAATATGAGATTTCTTCATTCTGGTTTGAACTGATTTTTCAGTGATATTTGTTTATTTTTGCCTCTAAATTTGCTTTTGTCTAATGTTTCATTTTGTAGTCAGCATAACAGACTTTTGAGGACTAGTCTTACATCACCCAGCAATAATATAATTTACACTTTACATTTCCTCTAATGTGAATGACCCACTTGCACTGCTTAAAAAAGTGACCTGGTGTGACAATTCACATGCTTGTTATTAGTAATAGTATTCTCTCTGTCACTTTAATTCATTACTCATTTATAAACCCTTCATAATTGTAGCTGCCACCTTTAAGTGCAGCTGCTGCAGTTGTGATGAGGGGTGATGCTGTGGTTGGATGTGGCTGGAGTTCAGACTTTGGCTTTTTTGGTTTGGGTGAATGCTCTGCAGATTTGTCTGGTTGCTGCTGTTGTATTTAATCTGGCATGCATTTAAGACAAATGTGGAACACCACAGAAGTATTGCATACAGATGCTTATGATTAAAAGCCATTAAAAACTCATCTTATTCTCTTCAAAAAAAATGATTGGTGAAGTTGTAATCCTCTGCCATCTATCAGCTAAAGACACACTGACCCTCAGTGTAGTATCAAACTCATTATTATATAGTTCATTCTTTCTTTAAGGGTCAGCGAGGAAATGCCCCAGCACTGTGCAGCCTGATTATGTTTATTCTAAGACTAACATTCAAACAGCTATTAAAAAGTACTCAGAAACTTCCTTTCCTTCCCATTTTTGTCCAGACAACCACGCTGATTGGCTTGCTGAAAACAGCGAGGCTCCTTCGATTGGTCCGTGTGGCCAGGAAGCTGGACCGCTACTCTGAGTACGGCGCAGCGGTCCTGATGCTGCTCATGTGCATCTTTGCCCTAATTGCCCACTGGTTAGCCTGCATATGGTACGCCATTGGTAACGTGGAGAAGCCTTACTTGGAGCACAAGATCGGCTGGCTCGACAATCTGGGCGTGTCCATAGGGAAGAGATACAACTACAGCGATCCGAACTCTGGTCCCTCCATCAAAGACAAGTATGTGACAGCGCTTTACTTCACCTTCAGCAGCCTGACAAGTGTGGGCTTTGGAAATGTTTCCCCCAACACCAACTCAGAGAAGATCTTCTCCATATGTGTGATGCTAATTGGCTGTGAGTACTCAAGTATTATTTTCCTTAAAGTGGATTCAGTCATCTTTTTTTTTTTTATTGGCAATGCACCTGAAGTGATTTATGACATTTTTTTTTATCATATAGTGATTATATAGCTGCATTTATTCACATTCATTCATAATAGCCATTAACAAGTAAAACTCTTTGTCAACTCACTCCCACTGATCACTGTCTGCCTTTTTTTTCTCCAGCCCTTATGTATGCCAGTATTTTTGGAAACGTCTCTGCCATCATTCAGAGGTTGTATTCAGGGACGGCGCGCTATCATGCTCAGATGTTACGGGTCAAGGAGTTCATTCGTTTTCATCAGATTCCCAACCCACTGAGGCAAAGGCTGGAAGAGTACTTCCAGCACTCGTGGACCTACACCAACGGCATCGATATGAACACGGTAAAGAACAAAAAAAAAGAAATACTCAATATGTCACTGTAAATGGAGAGGATAACCAAATATAACATATAGTACTGAATGATCATTTAAAAATATATATGTAAGACTCTAAAAAGAACTGTCTTTCTCTTGTCTGCTTTTCGCTTGGACCGACATCTCTTCATTGGTAAGAACAGGAGGTACATTTTATGTTTCATTTTGTTTTTCCGTTTCAAATTACTTGAGTATTCAGTCAAGGGCTACTACTTTTCAAAACATGATTTTTGTAAAGTCCATGTTAGTTTTATCAATAATATTATTAGAGCTGCATTCTTTATAGCAATCTTCATTATTTCTCTCAGAATTAAAAGCTAAGAAGGCATGCCGAATTTACTGCTCTTGACAAAAATGTTGCATGTTTCTTGGTTTGTTTTTTTGTTTGTTTTTGGGTTTAGTATTGGCATGTTTCTTAACTTAGAATGTAACTTTTGCATGTACAGGAGTAGATGCAATAGTTCACTTTTCGCTTCTTTTAGAGGCTAGAAGTTACTTAAACTTTCAGGGTGCTCTTTTAAGTAAACAGAGGAGCTTTGTTCTGGTCTTTACATCTCTGTTCATAGTCTTAGAAAACCACTTCACTTCCCTCTTCTGCATTGTTGCTGTGGGTCTTTTTTTAAATAATTCTTATAACTTTGTGCAACAACTTTAATCACATATGCGTGAAATGAAGTTGAGTGAAGGTGAAGATGGGGAAGCAAGATAATTCTAGTCTGAGCTGGGTTCACTACGTAACTGCGAATTTTTAACTTATTCTTTCACATCTGGGCAGATCTAGACAAAATGACAAGGTTGTGTTATGTTAAACACAGCAAAATATGTGTTTTTTAAACCTAAATGCCAATGTTAAAAAAAGGTATACAATTACTTTTCTGTATTTCCAACACGTAATATCAGTGGTTTCCCACTCTCATAGTTATGAAGTCTTACATCCACAAAATACTATATCATCTTAAAGTACAAAAATGATTAAACTCGTATGTCAGTGTCAACAGCTAATGCCACTCAAAGAAAGTATTAAGTTAGATAAATACTAGACAGATTTGCTAGAATGAAAGTTGATCATTCTAGTCCCCCGTTAGAGCTGCAAGTACCCCACAAGTTTGTTCAAAACAGGATAGGCCATGTACTTCTAGAAGGTCATTAAGGGATCCTTACAATACCAGGAACGCTGGGCCCGCAGTCCTTGTTTGCTGTTCTGTGAGGTTCAGTACAAATGAATGTAGAGGAAAGTTCACGATAGCTCATGCTTTTCTTTTTTTTCCCCTTTCCTTTTTCATGTAGTTGCAACTCTTTGATTTGTTTGGGCTCATTATCCTGCAACACTGCGAACCTTTCCTCCACAGAGTTGTAAACCAGAGCGCGTCTCTGAAGAACGGCCAGGGTGGAGCCAGTTTAGCGCAGGTGTTGAGAGTTGAACTGCAGTGTAGGCAAAACAGTCTCCAATATGAATATTCCCATAACCACTTTCCACTGTTCAGCTGTTTTATTCTTTCTCCTGTTTCTCACCTTCACACTACCGTTTTCCACAAATCTCAAACTTGGACTCATCAGTAAACAAGAGCGTGTGTCCATCATATACACAGATCCGATTTTTAAAAACCTTTATTTATCTCTCCATAAGCAAAGCTTAAAACGAGTGTGTCATGCTGATGCAACTGATCCAGTTTCTGATTTTATGCTTTAAAAAAAAAATCCAACAAATCAACCTCTAACTCATTCATTTGGAGCTGAAGCATGCATCCCATTATCACGTTGCCACTCAAAGCTGCACACTCCAAGGCAAAACCCTTATTTGTAACAGCTGAACAATGACTCAAGCAAGCCTCTGATTAGTAAATCAAATCCACTCAAGGGTTTTCTGAATGCTTGTGTCAGTGGGATACAACTTCAATAACACAAATCTCTTGTAGAAGTGGAGTAAAAATTGTAATTGACACAAAGTTGAAGTACCATATTCCAGAATTTTATATTTATTTATTTATCCTACTTTAATTGTCATGTGTTGAATGGAAACACAAGGACATGAGGTGAATTTCACAACAAAAAAAATACTTCTTTTTTTATACAAAAAGCTTTTCTTATGTGGGAATACAAAGAAAATGCAAAAAAAAAAAACAGTTTTATCCGAAACAAAGAAAATCTCAGAAACAGTCGAAGCAGAAAAACAAGCAGACCAGCAGGAAGGAAGGGAAAAACAACACAAGGCAAGCTATACACTCACTGGGGTGGAGGAGACACAGGTGCAAACAATCAGGGCAGAGGGGAACAAAAGAAGTCAAACTACAACGGAACACAAGAACACAGACTTTCAAAATAAAACAGGAAACAGGACACAAAAACAAGATCAAAACTAAAGAACGAAGTAAAACAAAAGAAATGAAACTCAAAACCCTACAAAAGACCCAAACTATAACAATAATACATGAAATGTCATGGTTATCCACAAATACACATGAGCTATTATATTTTTGTGGATCTTTGTAGGCCTTGAGATGCAGAACACAGTACTAGACAATGACAAATCAACTCAGTCCTGATTGGAACCTTTCTTTGTAAAACACTGATTTACACCTAACTGAAAAACAGTATTTACTGGGTGACATAATTACTATTTATTCCTAACTGAGACTTTTTGAGTATTTCACTCACAGACTTTCTCTGCGTCACAGGTGTTAAAAGGTTTTCCTGAGTGCCTGCAGGCAGATATTTGCCTTCACCTCAACAGAAATCTTCTGCACAACTGCAAAGCTTTCCAAGGAGCCACCAAAGGGTGCTTGAGGGCCTTGGCCATGCGCTTCAGGACAACTCACGCACCTCCTGGAGACACTCTGGTCCACGGCGGCGACGTTCTCACTGCTCTCTACTTTCTGAACCGCGGCTCTATTGAGATCTTGAAAGATGACATTGTGGTCGCTATTCTTGGTAAATACACACTCCTTTCCTAACTACCTGTGTCTTGCTGCGTCCTAGTCTGATGATTTGGCACCTGTTGTGAGTTATCTTGGTGTGATAAACTGTGTTGTGCATAAGAACTAGTTTCAGAAATATATTTGGCCGTCTTTCTTCACAAGACCATGGCAACATGAACTTCTCCTACTGTCCTGTGTAGGACTACCATTTTTCAGTTACAATAGACCATGTCAGCACAATTCTTTTGTGATGCCCATCCTTTATTTTAGATAGGATAGGTGGAAAGTGCATATTGTGTTAAGGATATTTGTGTGAAAGGCTTTAGGCAGCATTTCAATTTAGTGTATTTGTTGAATGTTTTGTAACTCCAAAGAACTTGGTGACAAAGAGATCAGGAATAGACAAGGAGTAGGAGGAATATTGACTATGTGAGAGAAATGTAAGTTGTGTTGTGAGAAGGACCATTAATGTATGTCATTGTGCAGATGAGTTATCGATGTTTGGTACTCCTTGGGGTCAATTTTTAATAAACACAACATTTATTTTCTTTTTTTTTTCTTTGCAGATGATATCCTAATCTATCTGGTTATTAACTAGACATTCTCATTCAGTGCAGAACCATGAAAGACAGAAATTGTTGTCTTTGGGCATTCAGATCAGGTGGCAGACTGTGCACGTTTAAATCAGTTCTGTTGTCAAAACCAGTTACGACTGTTGGCCAAGGTGAAGCCATTGACACTTACAGCGATTTTGAAAGAGTTATACATGCTTTTATGACCAAACAACGGGATTATTGTGCTTCCTTGTATGTTGGTTTGGATCAGTCATCTCTTCATCAGCTTCAGCTGGTGCAAAATGCTGCCACTTGTCTCTTAACTGGGACGAGAAAACTTGAGTATGTTCCTTCAGTTTCGGCATCACTCCACTGGCTTCCTGTTCATTTTAGAATAAATTTTAAGTTTGAAATGCTAGTTTTTAAGGTTTTAAATAGGCTGGCACCATCACATTTGTGTATAATCTTCATAAACCAACCCAAGGGCTTAGATCCTCCAGTCAGATGGTCTTTGCAGTTACCAGGTCCAGACTCAGAATTAGAGGTGACGAGCTTTTTTGGTTGCGGGATCCATTATCTGTAACAACTTACCTTTGCATATAAAAACAGCTCAAACTGTTGCCACACTTAAGACTGCTGGCTTTCAGTTCAAAATGAGCTTTACATATCTTATCATTATGTATTATGTTTAGTTGTGTTTTTACTCCATTTGTGCATTGTTCATATTGTTTTATTTGTTTTTTACCTGCATAGTACTTTGGTCAACCTTGTTAGTTTTAAAATGTCCGACATAAAAAAGCTCGACCTTGATGTTTGCTAATGAACATAACAAACGTATAAAATGAAACTAGAAGTGTCTGGAGTGTTACTAGAACACTAAAGAGAAACAAAACAGAACATGCATCCAGGTTGTAAGCTGGTGGGTCATCATTCCCATCCCACAGTGTACAACAATATGACGCTACATTTGACAGTGCCAGAAGCATCACAGCAGAAGAGGCGGTAAATGAAGAGAAAAATGAATGAAATGCTACATTAACAGTTCACAATTCCAGTCTCAGTTGAGCGGGATGTCTCAGCACTCAGCCACTGTCGATCCCCCTGTCTCATACAGTGGTGACCTGGCAGCCTGATGACAGTAGAGACAGAAAAGCAGCTTCGCAGAGTGAATTATCAGCTGTTAAACTCAAACGACACCTACATCCCATCTGGGACTCTATCAGATCTCTGGGTGTTTAATCCTCCTGTCTGAAAGAGCACCACACAGTTGGGTTTGCTGTTGCAGAAGTTTTATTAAAGATCTTCATCTGAACAACACGTGCCCAGGCAGGAGCACTAACTCCATAAGGTCAGGAAAACTGGGGACTCTTTGTCCTGAAAGAATGACATTTGTCCAAACTGAACTAACAAAATACTCACAGCAATAAAAATGAAAAAAAAAACGACCAACCAATTTCATGACAGCTTTAAAAACCTTTTTTCTTTTAGGCATTTCTAGGAACACTGCTCAGAATGTCTCCTTCTGAAATTCTGCACATACTGTATATCACGATATAATCTGTGTTAATTTTGAATAACACTTTGTAGAAATTGCATTTTATTTTTCTTATGACTGTAATGATGCTTAAAATTATTCATTCTTAGAGTAATGAGCAGAGGCGGTTTGTTCATGAGAGCGGTTGAATGATGGACCAACAACAGAAAAATAATTCATTCACTCTTTCTTTCATTCATTCATTCATTCATTCATTCATCGTAAGGCTTTGGTTGTTGAGCTACCGCTGTGTGTCATTGTCCAATCAGCATGAAGCCATGTCACCAGTTGCCCCGCCCATGCCGGGGCGATTTTAGCCAAGTTGAAAATCGTACAAAATATCTCAAATAGGCTTTCATGTATTTAACAGTTTTTTGTTTGTTTGCTTTTATTCATATTTCAGGCATTTATACGTACTTATGTCATACAATGGATCAGTGGGGCAGTGAACAACCATTTTGGTCACAATCGTTTGATTCACACCCGTGATAACTCTTATAGGGGTGAATTGTTTTGTACCACGCCAGGAGAGTTTATATAAAACAATACAGTTGTTACTAATATGATTGATTGACAGTCGCCTCAGCCAATGGTGAGAGGTTATCACTTCCTCATCCATAATCATGGTATCATGCGCTTAGCAAAGGAACCACCCATTTGTATTAACTCAGCGTTGGGTAAACATGACTGTCATTTTTGATTTTGCCATCGAGTCCACAGGTCAAACAGTATATTTTGCTGTAAATGTCTACCGGAAGCTCTGCAGATATTTCGGTGGTGTTCGGCTGAAGCAGTTGGGAGCAAAGTTAACTTTGATTGATATAGGGTGGGCGTGTTCTCATCAGCTTCTCAGGCCACATGGCCAGTATGGAGAAAGGCAGGGTTCAAAACTGCGCTTCAGAAAGCAGTGGGTCACATGACCTCACGCTTCGTCCATTGTTTTATACAACTTTTACTTCACAGAAAATGAAGCTCCTTTCTGTTGGCTTAACAAAAAAAAAAAAAATAGTGGGAGTGAAATATTTGGGCCCTGAGACCAAATTTGAACATCAAGCAAGTTTCTGTAAAGAGTGAAAGTTGTAATAAGATTGCAAGAAATGAATGCGGATTTCTTATTAACTGAAATGGTCCTTTCATTCCAAAAAGTGACAACGTAATGACTGAAATTTTAAACTAAAGTAAAGGAGTTGTTTGGGAGTTTGTTAGTTTTATGGGTAATTTTGTCATAGCACATCTTCTTCTTCATGGGTGAACTGCTCCCAGGTGCAACAAGCTGAGTTTGGGTTAAATTTGCCTTTGCTTATTAGATGAATTATTTTCAGAGCTGCACCTGACAGAATGAGGTTTAAGTGTAGCAAAAGTTGCTGCACCATGCAAAACACGTTATATACAAACATGCCTAAAGAGTCACTTATCCCAAATTCTTTGTCACTTCTTTATAATTTCTCTTTGCATCATGGTTAGTCAGCGCTTTTGTGCTTCAGTTCATTCTTGGGAAGTTTCCTGCCCAAAAGTTGTTCCTTTAATATGAAAATGATCAACATATAGTTATAACTCATATTTCTTTTTTTTTATTTCCGGTATATTGATTCGTGCAAAACTAACTGCACTGTACAACAGGAGAGGAATTAGTTTGTCACACTCACAACTATCTAAATCCTTGTTGTGAGAGCTGCATGTGGTTGAAAGGTACACCTCTCGCTGTGAGGCTTTCCTCTGAAGTGTCCAGTCCCTGCTGTGAAAGCACACTAGCAGCCGGCGTATCATATCTCTTTTTCCTGAACCCCTGCTTACACTGTTGGCATTTACTGAACCCCACTCAGCAACAAAGGGATTTTTCATGATGGCCTTTAAACCAGACTTCTCACCCTTTGGGGAAAAAAATCTTTTATTGAAAGTTTGAAAGCTAAACCCAAGGTACACTAGATTTTATGACATTAAGTTTGCTGAGAAACTGGTTTCATTACCTGGTTCCCATTATCAACACAAATATTTCCTTTGAAGTGCACAACAAATAAGGGATGTCAGTCACCATCAGCCCTTCCTTTCGCCTCACATCAAAGCTGCTTTGTGTCCGTGGTTATTCCTCGGGATAAAAAAAAAAAAAAACATCAAAGATAGAGAGAAAACTGATCCACAGGCCTTGGGAGAACATCTTCACAGAGAGGAGAGGCTGTTTGATTTTCTTTTCAACAAAACAAACACGTCTGATGGGCTTCAGGGAAAGCCGATGAATAGATAGATACGCACTGCAAATATGACAGAAATTCTCTGTAAACATATGTAGGTACTTTTCTTATTGCTCACTGATATGATCATTATATTAGGATTATATGAGTAATCCTTGCCTGGGTACCTGTATGTGTGTCACTAACAGGAAAAAATGACATTTTTGGAGAGATGATCCATCTTTTTGCCAAGCCTGGGAAGTCCAATGCCGATGTGCGAGCTCTGAGTTACTGTGACCTGAGCACCATTCAAAGAGAAGATCTGGTGGAGGTGATTGATATGTACCCAGAATTTGCTGACTACTTCTTCAACAACCTGGAACTTACCTTCAACCTCAGAGATGACTCTCCCAAGGTAGATATTAAAAAGCTCATCCAATCGGACCTTCATTTCCAATTTTAGGATGTTTCAGTTGTCACTATTGTGGTAGATTCCATAATTTGTGAATCGATTTTCAGAATATATGTTTCACTTCTTGAAATAAGTTGTCCAATTCTATTTTTTTTGTAGACCCCTGATGCTCAAGATTGTGATTCTGATGGTGAGAACAATAAAACCATAAAAAGAAGAATCTCCTTCACACCAGATCTACCTGAAGGTCAGTAGACACTACAGTCTGCAGTGCAGCTTTGTTTGGTGTACTCTGTGGTTGCAAATGTGCTTTTAACACCATCTGCTGATTGGTGCTTGCTGAGAACACGTGCATTCTCCATGTAATATAGCATAGCCACTGACGTCTGCTGACTACCATTTTCTAGGGGAAGACAAGGAAATTGTTAAAGATGTGAAAAAGGAGAGAGGCTCAGATTCGTGCCTGAAGCGGCGTTCGGTCGTCCTGGATTCCTCATCACTCAGTGTTCCAGTCCTGGACTCGGATCTCACTGTCACAGACAACTTGAGCAGAAAAGCATCTACTGAAGGTACCGAGAACTGGTTTTATAGATATACTGAAGATATGCTGTAAAGCTGTAAACACTTTTTCTACTGTTTTACCTTTTATGTGTTGAGTTTGACAAGTATGAGAGTGTTGGGAAGCCACTGAAGGTTTGTATCCTTCGTCTAGCAATACTACCTCCATTTAGCTGGTTCATGTGAAGCTCTGGTACCGTCTTTAACCAAGAATGTAATTTAACTTAAAATAAATTTGTTTACATTTATATTCACTGCAAACTCCAGACAAATGCTGATTGACTACATTCACTTTTAAAGATTAGTATCATTTGTTTGCTGAGTCAGAACTCTTTAATTTTCAACATGTCATTAAAAATAATTACAAACAGCAAATAGCCTGTGCAGCACATAGATGCGAGACAAATGATAAGAAATAAAAGCATTACTGATGAGGTCCGGCGTGCATACGCATCTACAGTTTATCAGTGCTGGAGTTAAGAAAAGCCTGTCGTCGTAATTAAAACACTACTCCAATTTTTGCAACAGTAGTCTTACTGGAAATTTACATCATAAGCTGCACATAATTTCTCTGGATTTGCAAAGGGTGGAGTTAAAATATATACTGTATGGGCAAGCAGTTTCATGTTATCTGTGTTTTAAATTCCTCATGCTGACTTCGCAACATGTTGTGTTTGGCTTCCTGGTTCTTCGTTTTATTTTGGGGTTTTTTAATAAGAAAATACTACAAGGAGGCAATAACAATTTCACTAGTCAGTGTTACATCTGAAATCCTATTGGTTACTGGAATTTCAGCAGAGTTATCTCAGGACAGTGTGAGAGTATAAAAATAATAAAATAAATTTTAAAAAATTCTTACACAGGGTTTGGATCAACTAAAAGAGGGGGGTTTAGATGTTTCCAGGCTTATTGAACAGCAATCTTATGACAAAGACCTAATTTTTCAATTTGATCTTTGTCATTTGGTAAACTTCACTTATTTTGTCCTCGTCTCAGCAATTTTAAAGTAATGATTAGACATTGACGACATAAAGGTGTCGACCACACTCTTCACTTTCCATAGGATGTGAATGGGATCCATGTGACATGATTAATATGTCATATATAGGGGGCACTGGCTGTCAGAATAACAAGGATCAAAGTGCCAGTATGATTATATGATTGCTTAGTAGTGTGTTTTCTGGCATTTGATCTTGATTTAATACAATAACTTGATTCATTAACGAATATGCAAACATCCACTTCATAAATAATTATTTGACACAGCAAGAGAATCACACAGTTGTTTTCTCACAACTATTCATTAATCTTATATTTAATATAATCCAAGTTGGTCTAGGAAAAGAAATTATGAGAAGCTCCAATTCCAGTTTTAAAGTCGGTGTAGAGTTTGGCTTAGATATCTAAGCAATAAATGCACAAACCTGTCCAGCTACTATAGCTAAAGCCTGATTTAGAAAATCACAGGGCTCTGGACAGTTGGAGATGTATGGACAAAAGCTGAATGACCAATCCATCATGCTAGTACAAAACCACCTGCACCGACCGGTCCATTAGAGAGTTAAAGTGCAAAACATCCACCTCTCTGTCTAAAACCACAGAAGACACAACACATATCGCCAAAGAGCAGGATGAACATGAACATGTGCCCAGCAGAGATAGCAGCAGAACAAACACTGTGGTAATAAAAGTCCTGGTTCAAAACCTTGATAAATTACAACGAAGAACCTACACACAGCTTTCCTGCAGAGATTAATTACATTCTATTTTAGTTCTAATTGTACTGTGATGACGTTCTGACCCACATGTGAGGATGTACGCCATGTGTGTTGGTTTGATTTCTCCAGATCTGCGCTGTGATAAATGGGCCTGTAAGAAGCCTACAGACTACATGGATGAGTCAGCGCAGTTCCAGGACCTGAGAGAGGACGAAAACTCTGCCAGCGAAATGACGTACGGAGAGGTGGAACAGCGCTTAGGTCAACTTCAAGAACATTTGAACAGGTACATTTGATTAAGCAAAGAGAAGGGTTTTATCTTACTGATATAAACTGTGAATCAACCCACAATACTGCCTTTACCACTTTATACTCTAGTTGAATTTCTTTTTACCTAGATTATTTGAAGTTTGTTTTTTTTTAATTATCAATATATAGTCCTTTAATAGCATATAAACATGTGTATCAACTCATTACACTTTCTTTTCGACATTATGTGGCAGTTTCGCAGATTTATTGCAAAATGTATTATTTAAATTTATATCATCTCATCGCTCTCTTTATTTGTGGTGTTATTCTAATTCAAAAAATGTTATGAAAATTCACATTTTCATTTACCTGGTTTTAAAATCTGTCCTGAATGATCTAATCACAACTGTTAGAGCTGAGAGTGCCTGTTCACACCAGGTCAAAGTGGTTTAAGATCAAATAAGTATTTGATTTTACAAAACAGGACAATCACTACCAGAACAGAGACAGCCACTTTGCACTTAATTTATAAACAATTTGTAAAGAATCATTCTCAAGCAATAAAATTAGGTTTAATTCTGAGTCTTTCTGTGGGGAGTTTCCATGTTCTGCAGGTGCTCCGGTTTCCTCCCACAGTCCAAAAAACGTGTCTTATGTATGTTTGTGTGTGTTTCCCCATGCTTGCGGTAGGAAGGGCATCCGATGTAAAACTGGGCCAAATCGATGTGCAGACTATAATCTACTGTGGCGACCCCTCTGAGATGCCCAAATGGTTGATGGCACTAAAATGCGTCTCTGATGGGAACTTGTGATCACATCTCACTCCCCACGTATAAATGCAGATAAATAGGTACACGATTTTCACTTGCAAAGACCAAATACCTTGTTGCTTTTTTTTAACCTGCAGAACATGCAAGAAGAAAGTAACATTTGCACATTTAAGATGCCCGGACAAACTTAAAGGGAGTAAATAAGGATTGGCTGTCCTTTTCTGGCTTCATCTGTGCCCTTTATGCAAAACCCAGAGCCACTTTTGATCCAAATTTTAAAATGAATTTATCACTTTTTAAGTTCAATATCACAAAAATTTTAAAATGTCACATGCCAGAGAGGTTGTAAATCCAAATGCAGGAGAACAAAAATCAAAAATCTTTTAACGAAAGCAACACAAGACTGGAGCCAATGAAATTCAAAAATAATAGCCAAAATCAACTCAAAGCAGACAGGTAGTACAAACTATCAAGGAGCAAGGGCAAGCAATATATACAAACAGAACTTAACGAGACACAGGTGCAAACAATCAGGGCAGACAGGAGCAAGGGAAGTCTAACTATAACTAAACACAAGAACACAGACCTTCAAAATAAAACAGGAATTAACCAAAAACGAAACCTACACCAAAAAAGTTAGCCATGCCTTGCCATATACAAAATAATGCACAAGATAACTCATAGTTCTACGAGGAACGCAGCAGAGACCGAGCTGAAACCTGTGATGTAAAGCAGGGGTCACCAATCCTGGTCCTTGAGGGCCGGTGTCCTGCAGGTTTTAGATGTCTCCCTGCTCCAACACAC
>JAOWBL010000014.1:9843512-9879230 GCA_028564865.1 Zenarchopterus dispar | reverse complement strand
ATAGATAGATAGATAGATAGATAGATAGATAGATAGATAGATAGATAGATAGATAGATAGATAGATAGATAGACATAAACGTTATGTAAGAGCTGTAGCTCAGTCCTGTCATTCAAGTGTCGAGAGCAACTATGTTACAATAGTGACACCTAGTGGTCGATGTCATTTCTTCAGTTTTTATTTTCGAAAATCGAAACTGAAACAGTTTTATTTTCCTTGATATTATCCACAGCATAGTGATTCGCCACTTGGGCAGACAGTGCTGTAAACTTCGGACATTTTTGTTGTGCTTAAAGTGAGCCGTCATGGCATCTGAAGCCGATGAAGTGCACGAGCGGCTCATTGAAGAACTCAGGTACAGGCTGCAAGACAACATAGATGTGGAGCAAGTTCTGGACCATATACATTTCATGAAGCCCGCACAAAAGGAGCAGATCAGACAGAAAGCGAGAACCGAGGGAAACATATCGGCTGTCAACGTCCTCCTCACGGCAGTCGTGGAAAGACCTCACGAAGAAGGCTGGTTCAGGGCCTTTGTTGACGCGCTGTATCACGGAGGCAGTCAACGCGCAGCGGATTACTTGGATCTGAACCCCCCTGAACCTGAAGTGGAGGCAGAACATGACAACTGTGTCCGGCTTATTAAGTTATTGGCTCCCACTCTTGTGGACATGAACACAGAACAAGTATGTTTACAGTGTCTCTCTAAAGGGCTCCTCACCGATGAGGATAAGGAACATGTAAGTAAGCGCTAAGAGGGAGAGCTGTCAAATTATGATTTTATAAAATGAACAACATATGTGTAATATGTGTTAAAACATAGCTGAGCTGTTTCCTGCTATGTACATACTGTATAAGGATGTATTGGGGGTGGATAGCCACTAGGGGGGCCCAAAGCTACAATGTCAGCCTCCACTTACAGTATTTGGGAGGAGTATCAGGACCTTTAGGGGATTTTTTTGCTTTTTGGGAGGTGGAGGAGGGTGTTTCACTTTTGGAAATTCAGGATTCAAGATATATTCCTCATATACATTTTATACACATACAACTACAGTGAGATGAGTTGCAACACTCCCAATAGTTAAGAAGAGAGAGAGAATAAATAATGAGCTGTGTGAGGATGGAGGAGGAGGTAGCCCTACACAGATTATCTACACAATATATAATTTATGAGTTTTTAAAGGAACAGTTTCTAAATATTCTCACACAGTTTTAAAGTTAAAGATAGGAAATTCTGTGCTTTTCTTTAAAATGTGCAAGTTTATAAACTTTTTTCTTTGGAAATTTACCTTAACCAACTTTGTTTTCCTCCTCAAATTCCTCAAAACTTATATTTAGCTAGGTTTATTTTGCTCATTCAACTTGAATTTAAACTTCAGATTAACAAATGTAGCCTGTATTCTATCTAAAATGCAAAAGCTCAATGCAGTATCATTTATCATCTTAAAGAGTTTGAACTCCCCCTCTGCACTGTAGTTTTATGTAATAGGGACCCCCAATGGACCACAAAAAAGTCAGAGACAGCCCTGAAACATGGCATTTAATAGCAAGTGTTATTTGTATCTGTTTTTTAAATCCAAATTACACAGATGCATTCATGCTCTGACTTTACAGTAGATCAGCTCCAGGTGTTGTGTTTATGCTGTAGGTGTTAACTGAAACACAAAACAAAGGCCTCAGGAGTGGTGCCAGGGAACTTCTCACCAGAATTGTGAGGCATCAAACAACCTGGTTTTCAGACTTTCTCCAAGTTCTGCTTGAAACTGAACATAAGAAACTGTATCGTGAGCTGACTGGAAAATCAGGTGAGTAGGACAAGCAGGATGAATAATGTGTCTCTTCTATAAACACCAACACATAAAAGTAAAGGCCTTTTGTGCAACCTTTTGGGAGTGGTGTTTTGGTGCTGTTGAGAGAGATTGTGCAAAGCAGTTGCACATGAGTAATTACATTTATTTTAAAGCATCTTTAATCCATCATCCTTGCTGATCATTATTATCAGGAATTATAAATAAAATCCTTTAATACACTTCAAGGTATTATCTTACTTGCTGGTTGTTGCTCATCATTCATCTCATTCACGTTTTTCTTTTGTAATTTCTTACTAGTATCAGATGAGAAACTGCAGTCGGTGAAAGATGAATCTGCAGGAAGGGAGGGTGCGGCCGCTGAAAGCTGTGAGAGTCCAGAGCCTATGGATGTCAGCGTATCCGAGGAGCCTCAGGATGAATCTGCAGGTCCGTCAGAGCTTCTCCATTTAATAATCAGTGAAAAACTCGTGATGGTAATATAACACCTACAGTCTGTACAGTGATTTAATACAAACTGAACCTTTGTGACTGGATGAAGAACTGTGTCATCTTCTAAAAAAAAAAAAAAAAAAAGAAGAAAGAAACACAGTAACAAAAGAACGATAACAGCTCAGTAACCACAATGGTGAAAGTCTTAAAAAGAAATAAAAACTATCCACATGTTTGGACTGTGTACATTTTGCATGTGTTTGTCAAGCGTATGCTGCAAACAAAATTCACAAGTTTACTGAAAAGGCAGCAGAATATCTCTGCAGGCATTTAAAAGGGCTGAATGTGCAATTCTTTTTTTTTGTTTTTTGTTTTTTTTGGGTGAAGTATTATTTTAATGGGAACTTCCAACACAGTGAACAATGTTGTATCTTGTCTCCTTCATGAATGTCTTTTAATTATACTTTAATATCTTCCAGATCTGTATGCAAGTGCTGATCTGTCCCACAACGTGGAGCCCTCACAGCCAGGTGGGACTCGTTCACCCTCATTTGTTGTGATTAAAGTGTGTTAGTTGCCTAATAGGTGTGTTGCTGTGCTGTCAAAGCTGAACACATGTAGAAACCATTAATGTTCAAGTCAAGTCTTGAAGGACTGGATGTGTATTTTCCCTATGTGTGTTTGTGTATTTGTGGATGTGTATTTTCCCTATAATCCTGGAGGCAGAATGAGAGTAGCTGGACTATTGGTGGAGGGGGAAACAGTTCTCCATTTTGATAGTTTGACACCAGTGAATAAGTTCCACGTGTGCAGCACAAAGGCGAAGAGAGAAAGCAGAGGACAGCGCATAGCTGTGCTTTTAAATGAGAACCACATGCAGACTGTAGAGGAGTATTTTAACTGGGGTTACTCTGAAGTGCTCCCTTCCTCTGCACCTCTGCACTGATGCAATAAAGATGTTTGATTGTTGAAAACGCTACTCCATCGCCATCAGCTCAGGCTGTGGTGTGCTCAAGCAGCCAGTTGACAGAAAACAGAAAGCAGAGGAAGAGTTTTGTTTGTTTTTCATAATAAATGTTTGGTTTACTTTTATTCCTATAGCGCTGATTTTTTTTTTTTTTTTAAAGCTCATCTTACAGCATTTTACATAGAAGACAAGTCTACGAAGAAAATACATTTCATTACAATTATTTAAAAATGAGCTAATCCAGTTCATTTCAGATTCAAAGTTCATATCATATCAAGTCATGGGAAAAAAAGCTTAGCTAAGGAGCCCCACAGATTGCATTGCAATGCTAACATGAGGCGACAGTTGAGGAAGAAATAAAAACAGAGCATTGCTGAGAAAACTCCAGCAGACCCAGACACAGGGAGGGCAGCCCTCTTCTTTGACTGGCCTGCAATCAGATATGACAGGAAAGAGAGACCAAAAAACACAGCGAGATTAGTCCTTGGATATCTGCCTATGAGACACAAAAGACAACAATGTTACTGTAATAAGAATGAGGCAAATGATGGAGGAATAAACAGAACAGAGGGAGAGTAGGTCATGGAAGGTCCCCCAGCAGTCTGGGTCTCTAGCAGTATAAGTAAAGGGATCTTTCAGAGCCCCAGAGCCACCTCTAACTGAACGCATTATCAAAAATGAAAGCTTTAAGAGGATGTTTCAACCCCTGATACAAGCGGGTAGCCTGACAAGGCAACACCCTGCTTCTTATTCGATTTCTCAGTGGCTGTGATTTAAAAATGAACTATTACAAAGTGATACTTCTCAAGCTTGCAGGATCAGACTTCTACTGCATGATCTTTATGCCGTCTGAAATGGACTGACTCCCCTTCTTGTGGGAGTGGTCTTCTTAATCATTCTAGGATTTGGGAACTGCTGGTTAAAGTTCACAAAGCCACAGAGAGCACAGTTTGCTTCTTATTGTAAAAGACCTACTGTATCTTTCCATCGTCACAGACTCGTATTTATTTACTTTCATTTGATTGAGGCACCAGTTTAAGCTCTGGCATTTCAAGGCTGGGATGAAAATTAAAAGCTGTCTGCGCAGAGGAAAAGAAAAACACTCGCTGGGGGGTTTTGAACTCATAACCGAGGGGGGAGTGCAGAATTTAGAGTG
Organism: Zenarchopterus dispar; assembly: GCA_028564865.1. Classification (NCBI taxonomy): domain Eukaryota; kingdom Metazoa; phylum Chordata; class Actinopteri; order Beloniformes; family Zenarchopteridae; genus Zenarchopterus; species Zenarchopterus dispar. The sequence continues at coordinate 9,874,867 of JAOWBL010000014.1, read as the reverse complement.
TAAAGGGTAGCAGAGAGGTGGGGGGTAGGGGTACATACATGAGCGTTGTGCTTATTGTCTTAGTCATGAGTGGTCCGCAGCCCAGACGGACAGAATGAGTCAGAGCCTGCCAGCAAATTCATGTTTGACTAAACTGGATCACATTAAGTTTGCTGTGGTTGCAAAGAGTAAAATCCTGCTGCTGAAGAGATATACAATGACATGATACGCTAAATATTGTAAATATTGTTTTAACACATGCAGATTTTAGCATTATCTTGCAATGGTGTTTGTCTGTTTTGTCTATGTATGATTTCACTTTTCAGAAGGGATGCACTGAGGTTTTTTTAGCCTATTTAATCACACTTGATGGTCTCGTAGCTCTTCTCACATGCTTAATATGTAACAAACCCAAGAGCTGCAGTGGTACTCGTCTTAGTGGGTTTAAAAATCAGCAGATTAACAATTATTCCGCAATGCATTTGTGTTCGTTTTGCCCCTGTTTTAACCAGCCTTCCAAAGACATTCAAATGCATCCACAAACAAAGGCAAACAGTTTTCAGCACTGGCGGTGTCTGCGTAATTGTGGCTTGCTGACACGAACATGCGTCTTGTTTCTCTGAACCTCTCTTGTGTATGTAGATGGGAATGACTTAGCACCAGCAGAAGCAGCCAGAGGCACAGAAAACTCTGAAATTGTTCTCCGGGATTATCAGATGGAAGTCGCCAGGCCGGCCTTGGAGGGAGAAAACATCATCATATGCCTCCCGACGGGAAGGGGTAAAACCAGAGCCGCTGTCTATATTACCAAAAAACATCTGGACAGCAGGAAGGCGGAGGGAAAACCAGGGAAGGTGGTTGTCCTGGTGAACAAGGTACTGCAATCCCAGTCTGGTACATGTGACTTATGGGCTTTCGCTGTAATGCTAACCCTCCTCTGTCCTTTTCAGATCCAAAGAAAACACGGTTAATTTGCACATGTGGGACACCTCACCGCAAATTCCATGCCATAAGGTTTAAATGTTCCCTTTAGTTGATAGTTTGCACATATGAGATCTCCTCTGAACTTGGCTAAACCTCTCTTTGGATTCAAACATTTTCCAGCTATAAAACTATGCACTTGTATTTTAGAGGAGCCATTAAAAGGACTAAAAGCCATTATAGCTGGGCAGATGAATCACTTTGCGAGACGTGGCTCTGCAGAAAAGGGAACCCACTCCTTTTGTAAGGTTTTAAACAGTCACAACTAATTGGAAGCCCAGCCTTAAACAACATGAATAAAGTCCTGAACATATTTAGCTGTGGTGGGTTTAAACATGGCAAGCAAACAAACAGCCATTTAAATCATTTGGAGCTGTGTGGTTGCAGAAACAATGCAGTCATTCCTTCAGCTTTAAGTAGTCAGCCAATATTCTGGGATCTGTTTCCCTTCAGGTCCCTCTCGTGGAGCAGCACTACACCAAAGAGTTCCTGCCCTTTCTGAAGCACGCATACGAAGTGGAGAGAGTCACAGGATACTCCGTGCTCAAAATCTCGTTTGCCCAAATCGTGCAGAAAAATGACATCATCATTTGCACGGCCCAGATTCTGGAAAATTTCTTGGAAAAGGCCAACAACGGAGAGGATGAAGGAGTGAAACTGAGCGGTATGATTTCTCGTCATCATTTTGCAAAAGCTGACCCAACACTTCCTTTTCTTTTCTTTCAGTAAGCTTAGTCACAACTATGGTTATTCCCTGCTGAACAAGACTTTTCCCTGGAATGCATAAAAACGTTGATGGGAATCGTACTCGCACAAACCCTGAAAGTTGTCTTCTCAGCATACGAGACACTTCCCAAACCCGAGTCACATTCAGACTTATGCAGTAAATTGTAAAAGAATCCTTTAGATCCTTTAAGAAAAACTGCTTTTTTTTAACAACACAAAAGCTATTTAGCTCAACATTTCTGACTTTTTTTAACCCTTGGATGTATCATGTATGCTATATGAATTTCTGAGACTTCTGCACCACCCCCACAATCAAAAATAATAAAATAAAAAAACTTTAAAAGAAAACAATAGTAAGAATAAAAATTTTAATTTCAAATCAAAGATCGGGTGCATTTTTAATTTCAGTATATAATAAATACATCAAATAAAAAAACAAATAGGATTTTCTGTGTATTATTTCCTACGTCAGGCTCTACGGGGTTAAACATTAAATTCATTTAAGTTTTATCTTTGTGGAGACTAAATTTTCAGTGACATAGATCTTCTTTGGACCTGCAGCTAAAATGATTTTTAAAACATGATTTAGGACACACTGACATTTCGACCGGATTCTTGTTGTTAAAAGAAATAGATAACTATGAGTTTGGTTAAAGTATCTCAACTTTTTACTTCAATATTAAAAAAATAAAACCTTTAGCCAAAACCTGTCCTGGACTTCCCTTCAGACACTGACACGTTCTGGAATAGGAAACCACCCGGAGGACTCCGAGCAGCATTTCCCCCGACAGGATCCTGTCAGAGTCTTCCAGCTTCTGCCGCTCACTCCTGTTGGCACCCACCAGCCCAAGGTGGAATAGCCACCTCTGAGGAACATATGCTGTTTGTCGAAACGCCTGAAAGCTTGTTCTTTCTTTCTTTTTTTCTTCTTTTTTTTCCCTCCCTCCTGGTTTCCAGGCCACACGTCTGTTCAAACCATCAGCGTGTGGATGATCAAACTCACATGAGATTTTCTATCACCCGCAATACATCAAGCTGCCACTCTGCATTTCCTCTCCCTCCACGGACAAATTGGAAACATAACCGGTTTAACTTGAGTAACTCTAATTCACCTTGCAACGCGAATCATCAGAAGAGAAGTTACTGTAGGTTTGAAGGACGCATTTCTCCAAAAGATGTGACTGAGCGGTTTAAAGTGCTGCGTCAGCGGTTCCTTGTAAAGTGTTGGTTTGTGTGGGAGGATCTCTCTGAGACATAGGCTCTTAATCTGAGAGGGAAATAACCTTCTTTTATTTAAGACACATAAATAAACAGCTTAAACTTAGCAGTGCTGTGCTATAAGACTTGTATTTTTGGAGTATTCATGCAGCAGTCTTACCTAGAAAAATCATCAAATGCTCTTCCGTGTCATTTTCTCGTTCTTTTTTTTCGTGCAATTAACGCCGTTGTGTCTTCTGCTCCGTCAGACCTGACATTGATTGTAATAGATGAGTGTCACCACACTCAGAAAGAAGGAGTCTACAAAAACATAATGATGCGGTACCTGAAACAGAAGCACAAGAACAAGAGGCTCCAGAAGTTGCAGAAGAAGCAGGTGCCCCTCCCGCAGATCCTGGGCCTGACTGCCTCGCCCGGCGTTGGGGGGGCCACGAAACTGGACAAGGCTGTGGAGCACATACTGCGAGTAAATACTGTCCTCAGTTTTGTGTGGGTGCATGTAGACTATCATATTCATACATATAAGTCTATTTGGGTTAAATGGTCTCTTGGCTAATGTAATCACATGTAAGAAAAGACAGAAATGGCTTGACTGACATATGTGTGAGACAATTTGACAATAAGAGACATAAGAGCGGTTATCAAAGAGAGCTAACCATAGCTTTGAAGTTTTTCACTTAAAAAAAGAGAAATAGCTGCATGTTCTCAGCTATCAAGCATGCAGAAAGTAAGTTGTAAAAGTCAGCGTTGTTTGTAAATTTGCAGCTGTGTGATATTTTTTATAGATTTGTGCGAACTTGGACGCTTCCAAAATCATGACGAGCTTTGGGGACTTCAAAAAAGAGCAAAGGAAATCAATTCTCCTCGCCGAAGACAGAAAACAGGTAGATTTGTTTCACACAAGATCGTTTTCTCAGAAGCTTAAATCTCCGTTCCCTTTGAACGGGGGATCCCAGTTGTTTTAATACTGTGTTATTTTTATTTGTAACTCACCATCTTTTTCAGGATCCCTTTGGTGATGTTATCAAGCGTATCATGAATGCCATCCATAACCACGCCCAGCTGTTCCCCACCTGTGATCTGGGCTCTCAGAACTATGAACAGTGGGCTGTTCAAAAAGAACGACAGGGTGAGCACAGATTTGGGCGCTCATCTTTAGCTGTTCAGGCCTTTGGAGGCACTCTGGATCCAAATTTACAAGAAAATCCAAACCCGAACCCAATGATTTGGAAATCATGTGATCCACCCTGTTTTTCGATCCCGTGATTTCCAAATGATTGGAATCCGGTGGAAATTATCTGATTTTTTTTTTTTAAATTTAACAAAATTATGTTATTCATTTATTTATTGTCTATCACTAACTTTTTATCTTTTACAACTACAGTTTATGTCAGGAGGGGAGTAAGTGTAACCTTCAGCCTCAAGTAGCAGTTGTGGCTAGACAGCTGACATCAGTGTTACCAACTCAAAGACTTTGTCACTTTATTTAGTGACAAAGTCACAACTTTTTTTCCCCAAAAAGCAACTAGCTATAAATCTAGCGACTTTTTTCAGGTGTCAGTGAAGACTTATGTGGACTCTAACTTTAGACTTGAAAAGTTCACCTCTACGTGTACAGACTGTAAATGAATCACACATCTGAAAATCCACTACTGGATGATCTTGCACTGACCCAGCACCATTTAATATTAATAATTAATATATAACTCTTATTAACGTAATTATTATTATAATTAAAAAGTTGATCATCAGAACAAAGGAGGAGAGTTAATTGTGACATTAAAAAGAAGTTCAGTTGTAGTTCTAAACACAGTTGGAGTGTTTTTTACTCTCTTTTTATCTGCCTCATGATGATATAGAAATTTTAAAGCCAATAGCTACTTTTCTTACTGACGAGTTGGCAACACTAAACATCGAGCTGACTTGGAGCGATTCCTCTGCATTTCAGAAATGTCTGCAGTTTTGAAATATTTCAAACTGGACAGCGAATGCAATGCTTCAGCAGCTTCTACTGTTTGCAGTTTGGGAATTGGTTGGATGGAAAGGACAGAGCTGCTTCTTTTTTTTTCTTTTTTTTTTTTTTTACTTTTTTTCATTTGTGGGTTGTGAAAGTATTGGATTAGGGCCTGGTATGATACTAGGCTGATACTCGAAATCACATGATTTAGATTCAGGATTTTCAGATGAAAATGGTGACACGTGAAGGTTGCAATTCTTCACCTTTTAAAAAACCTGAGTCTCAAGAATGACAGCGAGACGGTCTATGTGGATCTAAAGACACGTGTCTCCGTGTGTTTCAGCTGCAAAAGAGGGAGATCAGACAGTGCGGGTTTGTGCAGACTACCTCCGCCGGTACAACGAGGGCCTGGTTCTCAGCAACACCATTCGCATGTGTGATTCCCTCAGTTACCTGAACAAATACCACGAGGAACAGCTAAAGAAGAAAGCAGCCCCTGACGAGGAGGAGAAGATAAATATCACCGATACTGAGAGATTCCTCTTCAACTTGTTTAAAGGTATTTGTCTTCACCCAGAATATCCTATACATATCATACATGTTTGCACAGATTTACATTGGCTCTTTTTAACTTCCTGCAGACAACAAGGAGGAGCTGGAGAAACTTGCAAAGAATCCAGAGTTCGAAAACGACAGTCTGTCGAAGCTGAGGAAGAAAATTCTCCAGGAGTTCAGCAGTAGGAAAGAGGCCAGAGGGATCATTTTTACCAAAACACGCCACAGCGCCATCATGCTAGACCAGTGGATTCAGGAAAACCCCAAGTTTGCTGACATTGGAGTAAAATCTGCACATTTGATTGGAGGAGGAGACCAGAGCGATGTCAAACCAATGACTCCTGTGAGTACACATTAAACAAACAATTAGGAAATATTTGCTTCAAGTATCGTAAACAGTTTAGAAAGAACCTATACTGGTAATTCTTGTTTAAAAAAAAGAAAGTTTAAAAAAAAGTTGTCTTCATCAGGCGGAGCAAAAAGATGTCTTGAAAAAATTCAGCACCGGTGAAGTGAACTTGCTGGTTGCTACCACTGTGGCAGAGGAAGGGCTGGACATCCCCGCCTGCAATGTTGTGATCCGCTACGGACACGTCACAAATGAGATTGCTATGATTCAGGTCAGTGATCTGAACTCTGGTCACTTCTGGCTCATCTTTTTGACAAGTACTAAAACAGAGCTTCTCAGACAGCACGTTGTCAACATTTTTTTTTTTTTACTCCATTTCAAGGTGAAATGCCAGTGTAAATAAGGATAACAGCACCAAGCAATAGAGTTAAAAAGATTCATAGCAAGAGCACGTGTGCAAAATTTCCAGACTCTTCTCACGGGAAGTTAACTTGGTGAATTTTGGAAATATCTTGTTTCCATGGGAGTTAATGAAAAGTTACTAGAATTAACTGGAAATTGTTGGTATCATTTACACTGGCAGACTTGAAAGGATACTTAAAGGCCTTGTTTGGTACAGAACTTCACCAGAATGCCACGAATTTGTCTTCATTAAAACCCAAGTGCAGATGACTGCATTTATATAGCACTTATCTAGACTTGTTGACCACTCAAGGCACTTTAAGCTATAAACCATATTCACTCACCCACTTTTAGTCTACACAGCTTTGCTTTCTTTGAACTCTACAAAGTACTTCTCTTTTTTTTCCCCCCTTTCGTGGGTAATCGTCAGCATCTCACCAAAAGATACTTTGTCATGTGACCTGCGAGACCAAAAAAATCAAACCACTAACTTTCCGGGTGGCAGTCAACTGCCCAACTTCCTAAACCACAGCCACCAAGGGAATACATTCCTACAATACTATCCCAGTCAGAATACTTGAGTAGTACCGGCCTCAAGTCCAGATAAACAGGGAAGCTTGCTTCAGGAAGCACGTCCAACGTAAATCCTACACCAAATCTGCACTGAGCACATCCAGTTTGCTAGGCTAGCTATTGTGCAAGCAAATCACATATATGTTAAACTTTATGACCACACATTAAATCTATCTACCCTAGTAATACCATCAAGACTTACATAAGTACTCAACTGTACTACAGTGTGCATGTAAATGAAGAATGGAAAGAGTAGAAATCAGTTTTCCTCTCCATTCTGCTTGTCTGAATCAAGATTATGTTGAAATTTTTTTCTTCATGACATTGCAGTTTCTTGTTATAGATTACTCAGCAAATTCCCAGTTTATTCCCACCAATTTCCATATATTCCCCTCAGAAAGGTTCCAACTTTTGCGGCCCTGGCTGTGTTTGTTTATTTACTTTTCTTGTTTGGATGAAAATGCTTCAGCTTAAAGTTCTAAGTAAGAGTACACTGTAACGCTTCGCTCGAGTATGGAGAGTTATATCAAAACTAATGACTTGTGTGTAGGTTTTTTTGTTTTGTTTTTTTTTATTCTCGAAGAAATACCTTACATAACATTAGGCCTCTGGCTCAGATGTTCATTAAAAAGGCTACAGATGTAAGAAACGGGAATTTAAACAGCAGTAATAGCCGTCCACCAGAAGATTCCAGCTGTAGAAAATAACCGGGGTTAGAGGATGGACTAGTAACAGGACGTGGTCTCCTAACGTTGACTCAGCCTTTACGTTCTGCAGTCTCAAGGCAGAGGAAGAGCTGAGGACAGCAGTTACACTGTGGTTGATGTCAAGAACTCTGGAGTAGCTGAAAAGGAGTGCGTCAATGAGTACCGTGAAGACATGATGAACAAAGCCATTAATAAGATCAAAGCTTTGAAGCAGGCGGAGTATGATGAACAGGTACATTTGAACACATTTAAATCTCTCTTTCAGTTTCTCCACTTTGCTCTAAGGCTGTTTTTTTTTTTCATCCTGTCATTAGATTAATCAGTTTCAGATCCAGGCTATAATGGAGAAGAAGATGGGAGAGAAAAAGCAGAATCAGAAAGCCATCAAGAATGAGAGTCCATCTGCCGTTAAGTTCAGCTGCAGAAACTGCAGCAAATTCGTCTGCCCCGGCGACGACATCCACATCATCGAAAACATGCACCGAGTCAACGTCACCGAAGAGTTTAGGTATAAATTACAATTCAGACCTCACGTTGTGTTATTTCTGTCTTTTTTTTTTTTTAGCTCTGACGGTTAATTCCGCTATGTTTTTAACAGTAAGCTTTTCAATCAGAGAGAGAACACTTCTCTTCAGGAACGACTCCTGGATTACGAGACCAATGGCATCATAGCCTGCAAAGACTGTGGGCAGGTAGATATATTCCAGGCTTTTCAGATTTTTCCTAAGGTTTGTTTTAAGGTAGTGGCATTTTCTTAATTTCATACGAGCATGCCGTAACAGGGTCTAAAATGATCAAAGGCTCAGTCGTGTGGTAAAAGAACAAAGTAGCGTTCAAGGCAATTGTGAAAATCCAAACAAAGATCGCATAACAACACAAGCACCAGCAATTACCGCAGTGTTTCAGCATGAAAAAGCAATAGAAAATGAATGCATCAGGCGGCAGCATAACTGGGGGAAATTATTCTGACTCATCACTTGTAACTGTAGGTCCACCCTCCTTTGTCTTTTTGATTCAACTCACCACACTGTATCATGTTGCATAGGTATGTTTTCACTCTTTTGGACCAGACAATGATCTCTCGCCTGAGACACTTTCTGCTGGAATAGTTAGCATCAGTTTCCTGAGTTTGTTGAACTGCTTAATCATCAAAACCAAATGAAAGACCAACAAAACTCTTTTTCCCAGGATCTACCAGGCCTGCGGTTCTGCCCACTTTAACATATGAATGCCAAAGCAGCGCGATTCTGCATCTGGTCTTAATTAGTGGCTGGTCTCTAAAGTTCAGTTCTCCAAATTTATTGCCGAGCAGGTATTACGGTACATGCCTCTAAATGGCTGACATTCCTTTGAACGAGCTCAAGCAGGTTACACTAGTAAGGTGGCTGCAGGAACTCTTCAGGAACATGCATGAAGATTCTGCGAAGAAAAGCGACATATTTTCAAAAATACTGTGACTTTCCCAGTACTGTCAAGAGGACAAGTTGCAGTCAGGTGCTGCAAGTCATCAGCATGTGTGGAGACCTCTAACGTCAGATGTTTTTGGAGAAAATACATAGGTAGTTGTCTTAGAGAAGTAATTGTTGTTGTACATCAATTTGAAAAAAATTATAAAACCATTTTGTGGCTATTTGGAGGTCAGTGTTCTTCTGTGACAAAAAAATAATTAACAAGTGGGAAGCGTTGAAGACAGTGTCCAGTCTTCCCAGTCACGGACATGCCAGCAAATTTACCCCGAGCTCAAACAAGCACAAAAAGTTGTCTCTACAGGTCTCACTTTGCATAACTGTTAAAGTCCAGATGAGACCAAAGTGGAGTTGTTGAGCCTTAAATGGTGAAATAATATACCTTTTCCTGCAAAATTAATACAATTCAAGGGATTCTAAATCAGGTTTCTTTGACATCTACTGGTTAAAGCACCACAAGAGCTACTCTTTACAGCTTCTGTTTCACCTCAAATAAACTCGGGTCAGCAGTATTTATGTGCCTGTCGCTTTAACACAAGTGAGCCACATTACTGCTACCCCCGCTTGTCATCGGTGAGAGCATCCCTGCCTCTATGAAAAACATGGCTACCGGCTTTGAAAATGCGGCGTATCGGCCGTAAATGTTTGAACCAGAGTCAGACAGAGAGGCCCCTGAGTGTGTGTGGAGGGAAGGGTTAGGAAGTTCTGCTGTGAAACACTTTAGGTTGTTATAGGTCCTGGTGTGACGTAGCCTGGTGGATCGGACCCACATCTAGAAAGATGTAGGGTCTGAAAACGATCCATAGGGCCTCTCCATCCAACGGTTGCTTATCAGCCTGCCTTTACACACAGCCGGTTAATACTGTGACCAATCAGAGCAACAAACGAGGTGACGTGTTCACAGCCGTCGATGCCAAAGTCAGTTCAAACGGACATTAACCTTCAGTTACAGCCGTCTACATTGTTTACATCCAGATTGTGCTCTGTCGTCATCGCCCAGCTCACCCAGAGACTCTCCCTGCAAGGTTAGACTGATTTGACTGGCTCCTTATGACTTTTGTGAGGGAAGTCACACAGCTGATTGTTCAGCCAGGAGCAGAATTACAGGATAAAGACCTTGTGTCCAACTGATATGTGTGTTCTTAAGCCTTAAGAGCTTGGCATTACAGGTTTCTAAAAAATATCAAGGACACAGCAATATCTGTTTGACACATAAGATGGCCTTGGAAATATGCCATCTCTGTACAGGCTGGAGCCTGCAGCCTGATTATACTCAATTCTCTGTCGGGTCATGAAGACCCATAAGTGACTAGTATCATACACACATAATATCTAATATTTTAATTCTTTTTCCTACACTGACAACAACTAAATGCCCCAAATCATCTATGAACTGGAGCGATTTGGTTTGGAAGAATGGGCCACATCTGGTCCAAGCCAGATGTGAGAGGATCACAAAGTCATACAGGAAATGACTACCTCAAGTTTTTGTGTCTAAAGGTCAATCCACAAGCTACCGAATCATAGGGGGACCTAGTATTGCCCACATTTCTCTTTTTGGTTTCATTTTTCTCATAAAATCATAATAGCAAAGTGAAGATGAGTTCTGATTATCCTGAGACCCTCCATGAACAGATGATTTTTATCATGCACCTCTACATCCAACAAGAAAGAGGGGTATCATCTCTAGCTCACGACTGTACCCTAAACTATTGGCAGCATTCACAAGAGTTAGTTTCTTCAGTAATCTAGAGCAGAGCTGTTAAACAGAGTAAAAGAGATGAAATGGAAATGGATGATGAAAACTAATCGGAACTAAAATGTTGCATCAAATGAGAGAGAAATGTGAGTCAGACAGTCACATGACATTCGGCTGCAACTCTGTTTACATATACAAGCATATGAGGCTACCGTCAAACTATGTTCTGACTGAGAATGATGAGACTACAAAATATAAACAGTTATTTATCAACTCTACTGTGTAGATGCTCAACAACCCTTGCTGAATTGATGGATTGTCCTAGTTTGTGCGCCTTATATTTTCTTTCTCTGTATGTCCTTTATGAACTTTTGTCCTGCAGAAATGGGGTTCAATAATGCTGTATCGTGGGATTGAATGTCCTTGCCTTCACGTGAAGAACTTTGTGGTGGACATCAATGGAGAGAGGATTAGCAAATGCACCAAGTGGAGCGACCTCCCCATCAAGTTCCCGGCCTTCGACTACGTCGAACATGCCAGCCGGATGGCGCAGAGTTCAGATGAGGAAGAAACAGAATGAATGAAGGAATGGCAAATAAAAATCATCACCTGTCTTTTTCATCCTTTTATTTATCATATACCTGTCACACTCCTAATAATGATTCATCCTTTAATTGCTAAGCTCTCAAGACTTCTGGTTATGATCCATCAAATCACTAATGTGTTAAAGTATTGTGTACTTGGTAATTGATTTGAGTTATTGCAACAGTCACTGGAAATAAAACTGGTATGAAATGAACTGGAAAAGTGATTAATAAAATATATTTCTTTCTCTCAAACTGCTGTCGTCTCTTGAGATGGGAGCCAGCGAGCCAAAGATGGCCCCTCAGAGCCCACCTGTCAACTGTCATGTACAAAAACAGGTGCTGCTGATTTTCCATTTAATTATCTGTCAGTGAATCACTACTATTGAGACAGCAGGCGCTGTCGTTTCGAGAGTCCACATCTGCATAGATGTCCTGATCAATCGGGCCACCTTACATGTTTTACAGATCCTTAATTATCAAAAATGAGCGTTGCTTGTAATGCTGCATTTCTTTGCCTGGTTAATAAATCGAGAAGAGTAAAACATATTGCTTCCAAGTTTTTACTGTTGAACGTGCAGATTTACGCACACGGTTAGTTTTGATGGTATCCTTCCATTAAAATGTTTTTTTTTTAATTTAATGGTCACTGAATAACTTGAAACTGGTTTCTTAAGTTTCATTTAAAAAAAGACAGAAAATGGCCTGAACAAAAAAATGAGATCTAATAACATAATTGTGTTTTGCACAGCCTTTTGCTGCAGTTGCTGCAATCAAGACATTTCTATATCTCCTAATGAGACTAATGCACCTGTAGTCAGGTATTTTGGTCCACTCCTCATAAGCAAACTGCTTCAGCTGCCTGAGGTTTGAAGGGTTTCTTCTCCAGACTGCATGTTTCAGAGCTTTCCAAAATGTTCAGTGGGATTTAGATCAGAGTTCATAGAAGGAGGCTTCAGAAAAGTCCAATGTTTCTTAGCCATTTATGGGTGTTCTCAGTTGTTTGTTTTTTTGGGGGTTTTTTTTGACTGGGACCTCAAACCTCCTGAACCCATCAGCTTTTGCTCAGTGACAGATGGTGCAATCTACCTTGACCTTGCAGTTCACCTTGAATTTCTTTGGACGTTGTTCTGGACCTTTCTAGTTGCCAGTTATATTATCCATCTTTTTTAATTGTCATGGCTTTTCTTTTTGCAACCATGAGGTTGGATACAATCCCATGGACCATAAACGTCTGACTGAAACTTGAAACTGTAGTCACAGGAAGATCAGGCTGCTTGGAGATGGTCTTATTCTTCCACTTTAACATGATCCTCGATCATTTTCTTTCTGATCTCCTCAGACAACTCTCTGTTTTGCTTTCTGTGGTCCATGTTCGGTGTGGTGAACACCATGATGCAAAATAGCAGAGCTACAACTTCCCTCATTTTAAATAGTCTGGCTACAAGATTGAAGACACTTGTGATCATAGTTGCAGGACAGGCTTGATGTTAAATATCTACCAAGGTCTAATCATTTATTATTTCCAGGGGTATCAACTCATTTTGTCCAGGCCTTTCTGATTAGTTAGATTCTAAAATTATTCTGTTGAATCACAATTCATAAGCAGTGTCTGAGTCAGTGTGTTCAGTAAATTATTCTTTATTATCACTTTTGTCAGTTTCAAGTTATTTTAGTGGCCATTGTGGGTTTAAATGGAAGGGTTCCAACATTTTTTTTTCCCATTTGTGTAAACACTATCTTTTTTTCTATAGCAGCAGATTAACGATGACATATGAATCGCGCTTCAAGATAAAGTCAGTTTTTCCTGCTTTCTCGCGCCTGGTGCGTCAGTAACTTGCGCCGCCGGCAAAAAGAAAAAAAAAAAAGACAGAAAAACCACTTCTTAAAACCAGCAAGTTGTGCGCTCCTGAAAAGTTGTGCTGCGGACTTCAGGGACATCTCCGTGTGCTGTCGGACTGGGCTCAGGAATGCAGCTGGAAGTGTAGGAAGCTCCGACTGAAGAAGGACGGAGACCGCAGCCTTTCCCGAGCCGCGTTCAGTCAGCGGGAGCGCGCTCGCCAGGCTGCATGTCCGGGAACGGACTTCCAACCAAAACACGCCTGCGACTTTGGAGGATTAACAGACCGAGAGCTTCAGCGACTTCATCCTCATCATCACCATGGTCAGTAAATAGATTTGCCAGCCATTTTATAAAAAAAACCCTTTTTAATTGTAAAGAAAAGATCTGTTCAAGCGGGACTGCTCACTGTGGAAACCACGCTTGCCGTTGGGGCAAATGAGAAAAGCTTCATGAGGATTTATAAATGTGTGACTCGAGATGATGTTTCGGAACTTTTTTTTTTTTTTCCTCTCTCTCTCTTCTAACTTTTACAGGGCTGCAGCAAGGTGGTGTGGGGAGCGGTAGGGGCGGCTGTCGTCATCACCATAATAACCATCCCGGCTGTTTATTACAGCAGTAAGTTCTGATCAGCCTCTATGATCCATTTTTCCTTCTCTTTGTGTCCGTGGAACCTGATCAAGTTTACCGTGGGGAGAAAAATAGAATAGAATATCGCTATGTATGCTTTTGGTGTTGCGCCATTTGTAATGCGTTTACTTTTGAGTGTTCAATGCAGTCAACAAAATTGTAAATTAAGAAAATTGGCGTATGAATGTGAAAGCAGTGGTGTGCTGTTAAAGGAGCTTTTCGTGTGCAGCAGGTTATGATAAAAAACTAAACCAAGTCTATGTTTGGGCATCTGTGTAGAATCTGGAGGGACCAAAAGGCCTTTCACACTTAACGATTACTTCAATAACAGCATTAGGACGAAATCCTACAACTTGTACTGGATATCAGGTATCACTCTTTGCTAAATCTCATCTGGTGTACTCGATGTCCTATCAAATATTAAAAAAATATGCATGATGTGGGAAAAGAAAAAAAATAATTCATAAGCTTTTGTATCTGCAGATGAGGAGTATCTACATAAATCAAGTGACGGGAACATCTTTCTCCACAATGCTGAAACGAGGGAGGAGTCACTATATTTGAGCAATTCAACCTTTGTAATTTATCTCTTTCTTCTGATTTGATAACAAACATAATTCTGTTCATTGAAATGTGAATAACATATTTTATACTCATGTTTACGTTTAAATTTCAGGCTAGAGTGAATGCCACTGATTACATGTTGTCAGGTGATTACAAATACATTGCCTTAGAAAGCAATTACACAAAGGTGAGAAGCCCAAATAAATGTTCTTTTTAAGCTTCACGTGCTTGTTTATGCTGTGTAGTTACACTTTAAAAGTAGTAAATCGTTAAAAACCAGTAATCAAAAGTGTAAAAACAAGTTTTGTGGTTGGAATCCTACAGAAATGGAGACATTCATACACAGCCTCGTACTCCATCTTTGACCGGGAGAAGTCGTAAGTAGTCCTGTCTTTCTTTTATTTGTCGCTACATCATCACATTTGCAGGGACAATAGTGTGCTGACAAAACACAGCAACAAAACCAAAAAAACGTACAAGAGTTTTGTGTTTTTAGGCATGCATTATGCATAAATAGACTTGCATGGTTTGTTGAGTCTAGAGACTTGCTCTTTACCCAGCTGGATCACTATAGCAACTTTCACTGCACACATAAGGTGCTCCTTGAATTGCTTTAAAATCGATAACCTTTCAGCAATTCTGTTTTTCTTTCTGAGTAATAAAGATTCTCAGATGACGAAAAACACCCTGAAGAATTGCCTTAAATTCGCTGTGGATTGACATGAGTGTCTCGCAGCACCTAATCGCTGTAATGTAAAAATGATCAATCACCAGAGATTGTGCATGCAGTTGGTGGTGCAGGAGATGCAACAGTCGGACTGGTTGTTGCCACAAAGCTGTTTGAGCTTCCACAAGCAGTAGAGGCGAAGAAGTTTTAGGAGTTAAACAAAGTGGGCTCAACGTAACAGAGCAGTGGGTGGTGTGGGACAGAGGTGAAGAAAAGTGCACAGGCGGGTGTGGAGTAGGTGTAGAAGAGTGTCTGGGGTAGCAGGGAAATCTTTGCAAGACAGTTGTGAGACCAACACCTCTCTGTTGCTTGGAGGCTGCAGGAGTGATGAAGAGACAGGAAGCAAAGCTGGAGGTGGCGTAGATGAGGTTAAGATTTTCTTTGGGAGTGACAAGGATGGGTATGATTAAAAATGAAGACATGAGATGAACAGCCAGGGTTAGAGGACTTGAAGACAAAGTAAGAGAGGCTAGACTGAGAAGGTCTGTACACATAAAGAAGAGGGATGCTGGAGATAAAACTGTCAGGCAGGAGAAAAAAGGGAAAGACCAAAGAGGACATTTCTGGATGTGATGTAAGAGGACATGCAGTTGGTTGGTGTGACAGAAAGATGCAGAAGTTAGAGTAAGATAGAGACGGGTTGCTGCAGCAACCCATAAAAGAAAAGGTTAAAAGAACAGGAAGAAGAAAACAATGCATCTAAATTAGCAAACTAAAAAGAAAAAATAAGAACACTGGAGCAAAGTCAGTCGGCTAATTTAACTTTACTTCGATTTGGCCTAAAAATAAATACCAAACAGTGATTTCCATGCATAATTCGTGATGAGAGCGTCAAAGACTAATGCATTTCTTGCAGGAGTGCATTTAAATGTCAAAAGCTTGAGATTTAAGAGCTCTCTTATCGTGATTCATATTTATAGGAGAAGGCACTGAGTGGAAGAATACATATTATAAATTACAAAGTTACATAGTTAGGAATTTTCTGTATGCAGTCATCTCTTGCTTATTGGAAGAAATTACCTCCCGTTTCTGAGATCAGTTTTAGTTCAATGATCCCGCTGTTCCTCCTTTCATACAGGAGCATGTTCAGATGGTGCAGGAGAAATAATGGTTAATAACTAAAGCTGTTAAGAATCTGCATCTAAATAGAGCTGCAGGTTTATCCAGCTAAACCAAAGAAAACCTGACTGAGTTAAACGTGCATCTCAATACAACCCTCACTCTGAAGTTTTCTTGTGTTCTTGGTTTTGCTGTGTTTTTTCCAGTGCAGTTTTATGTCTCTTTACAGGCCCACTGTCAGACTCAATTATTAATACTTCTGCTTTTTTTTTACAGAACATTTGTTACATCAGAAAGTCTTCCTCCCGTCATCCAGTACTTTATCTGGGCGCCAAAAGGGAACCAATACGTAAGCCTACAGCATGTTATTGTGCCCTTTTGTCACCAGCTAAAGAATGTTACAGCTAGTTTTACTAGAATTAAAAAATTTCCTTAAATCCTACAAGTTGTTTTTTTGTAATTTGTGAGCATTGATATGTACTGTGTCCATATATTGAAGGCGCTCTATGTAGCAATACCACTTCTGACCACATGGTGGTCTATAATGCTACTGTTTTGGGGTTTTTTCCAAAAGAGCAAATGAGTGGTGATTGTTCAGTACATCTTGTAATACGACTTTGTCCCACTAGAGGCGCACTTCATTGTGTGTCCATCAGGTGCTGACACAATAACTTTCTTGTAGTGTGCTGCCTTCATGTTGTCAGAAGTGCTTTAACCACATAGTGTGGCTTTAAAAACCCGAAACCATAGCTGCGCTGTGTTTTTCAGGCCTACGTCTCAGACTTCAACCTTTTTTTAAGCTCCAATGCCACTGCTCAAGCTGTTCAGGTGACACACAACGGGAAAAAGAATGAGATTCTTAATGGCATTCCTGACTGGGTGTATGAAGGTAGGTAAAGTTGTGTATCCGTCTATGTTTCTATAGACAAAATACAGTTACAATGGGTTTTTTTTCCTTTAACTTTTAGAGGAAGTATTTGCATCAAACGGTGCCATATGGTGGTCCACAATGGGAAGGTTCTTGGCTTATATAGAATTTAATGATACTGAAGTTCACAAAGTGGAGTTTTCTTGGTATGGATCTGCGCAATATCCTGAAACAGTGGCTGTTCCATACCCAAAGGTGGGATCATTGTGACTTTCCTAAACACAATGGTATAGCAGTTTACTGGCATTATGTTCATCAAGAGATTACGTCTAAGATGATCTGTTACAATTTTAACAATAAATGATGCTCTCTGTTTACATTTCCTTTCCATAATAAATCATCTCCACACTCTTAATGCTATAAAAAATATTTATTAATTTGTTTTCCTTTTCTTTGGTAAAGGCTGGAACAACTCTTACCAAGGTGAAACTGTTTGTGGTTGATACCACGAATCTGTCGGCCCGCTCACTCGTGGCCCCCCCTGCTTCTATTGCCTCAGGGTCTGTATATAATCATTCCATCATCATACTTTTAAAACAGAGGGAAATGCAGTGTGTTTGTGGTCTGCCTCATGTGAAGACCCTGTCACTTTCTGTTGCCTTTGCTCAGTGATCACATTTTGTGCTCAGTGACCTGGGTTACAGATGAACGCGTCGCTGTGCAGTGGCTCACGAGGAAACAGAATCATGTGGTCGTACAGATCTACGACTTTGATGGAAGCGCTTGGAATGAGAAGCAGGTACCTGTCACCTCTGCTTAGGGGACCGTCATCGGTATCCAAAACACTGATATTGAGGACTGTATTGATTTTGTGGTCAAATTATTAAATGCTGATTAAGTAAAGAATGTTTTCGCCTTCTGCAGAAATTTGAGCAAACCAGCAAGACGGGCTGGGTTGGACATGTAAGTTTCCATAAAGTTATTCACATAATTCATTTCTCTTCACCATTTCATTTGGTGTGCGATTATAAAATATGATATTTGCCATCAGTACGTGCCCCTGCCTCTTTTCTTTGCTGAAGATAATCTCAGCTTTTACAAAGTGATGAGTGACGCTCAGGGCTACAAACACATTCATCACATTAAAGATGTGAGTATTTTCTACAATGTTAAAGCAATTTCTTCACACTTTGATGTTCGGTGACTGACTGAAGGTATTTTCTCAAGGGCAAAGCAACACCTGTTACCTCTGGAAAGTGGGAAGTTATCTACATATCCAAATTAACAAAGGATGCCATGTGAGTGATGAAAAAAAAACATTTCTGGGAAAGCTACCAAAAATGATTAAAAAAAAATATTAGTGAAAATATGTCAATATGATGTGTGAAATTCTTTTCTGCAGATATTTTGTGAGTAATGAATATAAAGGAGAGCCGGTGAAAAAAAATCTATATAAGTAAGTAATTCTGTGTGATGACCCACTTTCACTGCAGCAGGCCTTGTATAAACCCACTTCCAAAGAGATTGAGACACTGAGTAAAATGTGAATGTAAACAGAATGCAATAATTTGCAAATTTTATAAACCCACATTTAATTTACAATAGGTCATAGAAGACACACCAATAATTCATTAAAAAAAAATCAGCTATTTTTTTAATTCAATGCCAACAACACATCTCCAAAAACAATAAAGGTTGTAAAAAAAAAACGAGGCCCTAAAAAGAAACACCTGGGGGAACATTTTGTAGGTAAGTAGGTTGATCGGCCAAATGTCACTGATGTGATTGTGTATAAAAAGAGCATTTTACATAAGCAGAGCCTCAGAAGAAAAGATGGGCTGAGATTGGTAAATCTGTAAAAACTCTGCAAATTGTGAAATAAGTGGAGAACAATATTTCTCTGTCTAAAATTGCAAAGATTTTGAACACCCAACCCTAACCACCTACAGTAAAATAATATAATCATAAACAATATGAAGAAATCTCTGTGTATAAGGGACCGAGCTGAAATGCATAAGTGCAATCTCTAGAATTTGGCAACAATGTAATAAAAATAGGGATGATTCTAGTGAAAATCACTCAGTGGACCCACTCTATGATATCTGGGTCTATAGACCCAGATATCATTAAGGTCACAGTTCACTGTGCCGTACACAAATCCAGGCAAAGAACAAGCCACCTTTGTACATGGCCCTCTCTTAAATCCTTTTTGGAAAAGATGGAAATCATGTATTAAGGGGAGAGAAACCATCTGGTTTGTTATTAGCCCTCAATTCAAAAGCGTCTCTGATAGTATGAGATTGTATTTGCACCTGTGGAATGGACAGCATGCACATCTGGAAAGGAATTGTGTGTTTTAGAGCTGATTACTCTCCCATGCACAAAATGTCTTTCGGAGGGAAATCAACAATACAATGCTAAACTGTATACTGGATCCTTTATAAAAGCATGGCTATGTAGCGGAAGAGTCAGGGTATGGAATAGGTCCAGACTATTTAGAAAATGAAAATATCCTTTCCCAAAACTCCAGCGGCTGGTCTCCTCAGATCCTAGACATGTACATGGACTCTTGTTACAAGAAGCAGGGAACTTTTTCAGCCTTTCTTGGCATGTACTGCCACTATTAAATTCAAAATTAGCTTATTTCTTTTATAATATTGTATATTTCCTCTCTTTCAAGGTTTGGTATTACCTATATTCTGTTATGAATAAAAATTGAGTTTATGAGATTTGCAAAGCTTTGCATTTTGTTTTCATTTCCATTTTAAACAGCGTCCTAAACCTTTGAAATTGGGATTGTATTCAAAACAGTTTATTAACTAACAACTTACTTACTAATATTTGTATAACATGTGGCAAGTTATTCCTGTTTTCCCCCAGAGTTTTGATTGAAAGCATCCCTTCAGCCCCGCAGTGCCTCACCTGTAAGTTGCGTGAAGACAGGTGTCAGTACAACTCAGCTTACTTCAGCTTTGACGCCTCTTTCTACCGACTGTACTGCAGTGGTCAGTTACCCTTCCACATGTTCTGTTAAGCAATAACCCACCCATGTGGGGAACATCTGTGAACAATAAACAGAGCTCAAACGGTTCCCTGCTCAACGTCATACGATCTGATGTGTAATCCCATATTATTTGTGTACTTCTGTGTTTATCAGGACCTGGATTGCCTCTCTACATGCTCATGGACAACAGGGGCTCAGGTGCAGGTACGTCATATTTGTTTCTTTATTTATTCTTGTTGAGCGTCATTCTTTAACTTAAATTCACCACCTGTCACTATTAAACAAAACTCTCCAGATGCCTACAATTTATTTTTTTATTTTATTTATTTATTGCTTTTTTTGAAATACAAGAGAAATGAAATGTATTGGTTTGATTAATTCATGATGTATTTCTGGCAAAAATTCCTGTCAAATGTGACAAACTGCTGTTTTTCACACAAGAAAGAAAATGTAAAAAAGAGCATCTCTTTTTCTCTGGTTTTAATAGCTGGGAAATCTCCAACATATGCTGCAGATTACTGTAGATAGCTCTCATCTGTCAGATATGGAAACATTTTCAGTTTTTGTGCATGCCAGTAATTTCCAGTACATTCGATATACCTTTTTTTTTTCTTTTTTTTTTCCTTTTTTTCAGAGCTTTCCACTCTTGAAGACAACAAGGTTCTGGGAAATATTCTGTCCCAATTCCAAATGCCAACAATGAAATACGGCACGTTAAGGATTGCAGGACTTGGTGAGAAAATCCCTGTTCAAAGATGGTTTCTGGAAATGATAAAGGATATGTAAAGAGGCTTTACTTTAAATGTTTTATGTTTGATATGGGTTTTATTTTCACAAAAGAAAACCATAAACATGTCAGAAAAAAAATCATTTTCTTCTTCATCTTCTAAATATTTATCAGACAATTTTATCAGATTGTCTCTTCTTCAACAGATCTTTGGTATGAAATGATGTTACCACCAAATTTCCAGAAGTCCAAAAAATACCCGCTTCTCATATATGTGTAAGTGGACACTCCTCATCTCACTGAGTGACATCGAAGTGAATCCTCGGTGACTTTTCGATGACATGAGGTGCTGCTGTCCTGTGCAGGTATGCTGGCCCCTGCAGTCAGAGCGTGAGCTACCAGTTCAAACTGAACTGGGGCACATACCTCTCCAGTTCACACGGGATCATCGTTGCCAAGTTTGACGGAAGGGGGAGCGGTTACCAAGGTGATGAAATAATGCATGCAATCTACAAGCGCCTGGGGACGTATGAAGTGGAAGATCAGATAACAGCTGTCAGGTAAAATTTCTGTCACTTGTGTGATACATAAGTTGTCTTTGCACTATTGTCTCACATACCAGTTGTATAGGTGGTGGATCTCCACGTGTATTTTTATTTCTGTTTTGCAGGAAGTTCATTGACATGGGTTTTATTGACAAAGACAGAATTGCAATATGGGGTTGGGTGAGTTGCCCTTCTGTTTTTCTTTTGTATTTAAGCTTTAGGACTCATTTTCTTACCTCTGCTAAGTATAAGCCAAAGTCTATTTTGTTTTTCAGTCCTATGGTGGTTACGTCACCTCAATGGTCTTGGGTGCTGGAACTGGACTCTTCAAGTGTGGGATTGCAGTGGCCCCATTAGCCAAGTGGGAATATTACGGTAAATATTCTATAGTACACATGCAGTACTTGAAGTATGTAATATTAGGGCTTGAATGTGGTTCTGCAGGAGTTCTGTTGGTGCTTCAGAACCAGATGTTTACTTGCTATAGTGCATTGCTCCCTCTTGGCTACAGTCTTGGAAGTTTATGGGACAATCTGAGATATGAGTTTCTCTTGGATGTCCTGGATGTCATTGTTGGTTCCTCAGCTTTGTATCAACCACCTAACTTCCAGGTTGTGGGCCATTCAACGAGGCAGATTTGGGCACTGATTTACTGCTTTAAATAGACAAATGACCCAGTCAGAGTCATTGTAGTGAGTAGTGTAGAAGGGTGTATGAGAGTGCTACATGTTACATTCATGAATGAGCCCTCACATTTTTTTCAATTAAATGGGATGTGTATGTAATGAAATCAGCACTGGCTGGCCTCTCCTTATAATAGCTGTGCCTAAATCCTGAATGACCAGTGGAATTTCCTGAGCACAGAAAAATGTATTTTGTGAGCAGAAACATTACATTTTGAAATGTCTTTTTTTTCTGAGCAAAGAATACCTCAGTTTGACAAAAACAAGCGCGTACTCTGAGCTGGGGGGAAAAAAAGGATACTAATGTGCTCTCTCACAAAACACTGATAGTGTGGATAAACAGCTTGGATGATGCTTCTGGGAATTAATTTTCTACTAGTATTTAGTGTTTTGACACTCTACTAACACCATGTCAAGTTGAAAAAGTTGGGAGACCAAGTTGAGTTTGAAAAAGCTTGAGATTTTGGAGCGTTAATGACTTTTTTTTTCTCCAGCATGGATAACACTTTTGTTTGCTCAAAGGTGTCTAAGCCAGTCTTTGCTGTATTGCAATGAATGTCCTAATATACACGTGCCAGTTAGTTAAGAAAGCGCACAGGGCACACCCTATACGTACCGAATAAAGTGGCTGGTGAATGAACCTGCATACAAGATACTTTTTCGTATGCTCAGAAAGTCCTGTGGTTCACTCAGGTTTCAAACACAGATATTGCACCAAACCTCCCATCCTGTAACTCTTAACCAATCAGCATCTGACCTGCTCATAGCATCATCTCCAAGAGTCATACATTGAAGACTGCTGGTTGAATACCCAAAGTACTGTACTCTGAATTAACTCGCAACGCAACTCTGATCCCGGTTTCTTCTCCCAAAGACCTCTCAACCCAGTTTGTTTCCCACCTGAATAAACCAATAAAGTCTGCATTCAGACGCTGGAGAGAAGAGGACTGCTTGGTAATATTTAGAGACCTAAACTATAAAGGTGTTGAGAGAAAGTTTTGTTTTTTTATATGGCTAAAAAAAAATATTTAAAAGCTGAATCTTCCAGATGCTCATGCTTGTAGTTCTGACCGCAGCTAGAAACTTAATGTTGTTAGTATATGTTTTCCTATTTAAAGGGTTAGGATTTAGGAAAATAAAAACAAATCATTCTGAATTCCTCAAAAATATATCATACATTCGCATCAGTACTGAAAAAACAAATACAGTTTTGTAGCTGTTTGATAAATTTTTCCTCTCTTTTCACAGATTGCCTTATATTTGCATATAACTAAGTCTCTGAAAACCTTTTCTTTTCTTTTAAATAAAGCTGATTATCCTAGTGTTGTAAATTTTGTTGCCTCTCTAACTCCTTAACCCTCACCTGAATGCTCACTTACTCTGCAACTTCCTGTGTTTACTGTGACTTGATTGTTTAGTCTGATGTAAGTCACTTCAGATAAAAAATGTCTGCTAAATGTAATGTAGTATAATTTATTTGTGTGTGCAATCATTGTATTTACTGAACTGTTTTCTTTTTAGATGCCGTGTACACTGAGCGCTACATGGGCACACCATCAGAGAACCCAGAAGCTTACAAAGTAAATATAATACAAGTCAGCCCCATCAAAACCCTCTAAATTACTTTTAAATTGTAAAGATGTGACTTCAATTAAAAGGTAAAAATTGCGGCTTTTGTCCCACTTCTGTGTCGTAGAATTCCACTGTCACGACCAGAGCCAAGAACTTCAAAACCGTTGAATATCTGTTGGTTCACGGCACAGCAGATGGTATGTTTATTCGCTTCTTCCAGTCATTCATGTTTTTGATTAGACACGAGCATGTGGCAGCCCCGTTTTCTCTTCAGGGGTACCAGGTAACACCGCAAAGTCATGCACAACTGCACACGATTTGCTCTGAAAGAAACTTGAGCTTTGTCACGTAGTGAAAGTGGTGTTTTTCCTGTAGACAATGTCCATTTCCAGCAGGCCGCACAGATCTCCAAAGCTCTGGTGGAAGAACAAGTGGACTTTGAGACGATGGTAAATATTGGCTCAGGGAAGTGGGACTAATATTGGCCTTGATGATGTTGATTTGTTAAAGGTTCCAGCTGGGAAAAAGAAAAGGGAATAGGGAGGGAAACTGCCAGGAATAAGATAGTAAGATACAAAATGTCCGCAATTTGATCACAAAACTTACAGTTTGATTAATTTGTCATCTTTTTGTGTTAATTTCAGTGGTACACTGACAAGGACCACGCCCTCAGTGGATCAGCCAGCTATCACATGTACACGCTCATGAGCCACTTCCTGGAGAAATGCCTCCTGAAGTCTAAATAAATGTGAAAACTGACATGTACATTTTTTCACTTCCTTTTTTTTTGCCTTTTGTAATCTCATTGATGTTGTGAAAAGTCAGGTCAACTCTATATATTTTTATGTGCTGCAAATGTATCAGTGCTCTCACCACTGTGCACTTGCAATGTGGAATTGTGTACGTTTTGCCGATTTCTGCGACTTTCTGAAACAAAATCCATTGCATGCGTTTACGTCTGAAAATATTTTGTACGTGAATGTTCTGGTGCACGGTGGATGAATTACACACGCCCAGATTTGTTGTGCGGTGGGGTCATTTGTTTTGTAGTAATGTTCTGATAAAAGTAAAATAAACATTGTTTTGAAATATTGTGTTTTTGAATATTTTTCTCATTAGCAAATTGGCTTTTTGTTTAAAAGAGATTTTAGATAATAAATGTTCTGCACAAACTGGGGGACAACGTGAGTTTCTAGTTAAGTGCTGATTTAGATAATGGTTAGAGGAAAAATACAACTTAGTCTATCTATATCTAACATAATGTCTTACAGAGTGACTATAAAAATCATTTCTTAATTTTGTACTTTTTGCAGCAGCATCTTAAGACCTCACCTGAAGCTCTACAGCATTTGTTATTTATGTTTTCATTTTAATATGCAACAAATGCATTCATGGATAAGATCTTTGAGATCTGGGTCCCAAATACTTATGATAGAACATATTATTTTAACTTCACCTGAAACTCAGACGTATTTAGTTTGTTAACGTGCTCCTGTGCTTCGCCAGGTCGAGGCTGTTTTTTTTTTTGCATACGACAGTATAAAGCTAGTATAATTTATCCAAAGAGTACATAGTTTTTACCCGTCTCATCATGTTTTCAGTGGCAAACTCTTCTGACAATTTCAATAATTACATCTGTCACAATTACAGATCCATTCATGTCATTTGTCAATATACGTACAATCCTGCATCTCAGTCCTTAAACAAATGAAAAAATAAAAAAGTAAATAAATTTTTGATGTGAATGCTTTGGTGCTAGAAATAGAGAAAATAAATAAGGATATAATTTCATACAGGTGATGTCAACAGATGAATTTGGTCAAAAAGCAGTAAAAGTCTTCAAAGAGCAAATGTTGACAGCGGATCTTCAGTTTGTCAAAAAAATAGACAAATAAATCACTGAAATATTTTAAATCAGTGCTGCTCAAGGAAAAAATGGACATATTTAGTTTGCCTCTCCTTACACTGCATAATATCTTTGAGCAATTTCACAAAGCTATGGGGATTTAAGACTGAAAAAGGGCAAGAATTCAAGCATGAGTGCACATGACCTTCATGATCTTTGATCTGTTAAACCACACAGTTGGAAAGCTTCATATTAAATGAAAAGTTCATGAAAAAGCATCACTGAAAACATAAATGTAAAATATTTATTCATTCTTTCATTTAATATACATTTTTAATCCTATTTATGGTCGTGGGGTCAATTAAAATGAATCCCAAAAGGGGTGCAGACAGCTCAGCAGTCAGTGGTAGGACAATTGTCATTATGATTGATGTTATTATTACAAAGCAACAAACTTACCTTCCATGTGGACAAATATTTTTCATAATGGTAAGTAGATAGTTCCATTAGAAGAGAAATGAATTATTAATACTTTGGCTAACTAAGAGAACATAATTTTAATGTTTTTTTTTAAATTATTTGCCTGGTGGAGGTCATGTTTGATTGCGTCACCTGAAGAAGCAACCTGTTCCATCAAGCTGTCATTTTTTAACCAGTTAGCTACGTTTAGAGGACCGAGCCGGAAGCTGACTAATGGATTGAGAGTAACAGAAGATACGTGACGAAGGTGGTCACCTGGGAGGGTGTCTTCAGCGCCGCTATAAAAGACTGAGCAGATCAGCAGGTGACCATGAAACAGCTCCAGAAGCCAGAGGAGAGAGGAAGGACCCCAAACAAGCATCTTCCTCAGCTTCCCTCGAACGTTTGACTGGAACGAGCACAGGTGAGGGTTATCTGTGGTCCTTTATCATATCAAAACATCATTATCTGCTCCATTGAAATATTTTAACATAATGTGTATTTCTTTCTGTGGATTTTTGCTCACTTTGTTTCAGAGGATTAAACCATGAAAGGTGCTCAGTCTTTTGCTGGACTCCTGCTCCTCATCATCATCCAAAGCAGCTGGCAGGTGCCCGTCCAGGACTCAGACAGAAGCTCTGTGTAAGACCTACTTTCATAATTAATATTATTAGACAGCAGTGTAATATACATGTAACAAATGTAACATACATGCAAATGATATTTTACTTTGCTGCATTAACAGAGGCAGATTATACCTAATATTTAGCGTTCCAATAAATGCAAACAGTAATTTATTTCATGCAATGTCATTGGTAAGAAACAACAGAATTTGTTGATGCAAAGCCTTTAATTTAATAAGAGTATCTTATTTTGACTGAATGTCCATATTTGGCTTCATTAGTCATATTCAGACCTGTGAGATTAGTATGAACATGTAAGCAGAGACTGATTGGAGGTGGATTGGAGGTACACAGGAATACTCAGCTGTTTCCATGCCGTGTCCTTTTTTTAGGTTATTCAGTGAAAACTCAATGCTCGATGATCCCATCGAGCTCCCAAACATGAAGAGGCACTCAGAGGGAACGTTTTCCAACGACTACAGCAAATACTTGGAAACAAGAAGAGCACAAGACTTTGTCCAGTGGCTGAAAAACTCAAAAAGGAATGGGTGAGCATCTCACTTTTTTTTCTTTTTAAATTTTCACTCTCAGTGTAATTGGTTTTAACATTAAGTCTGATCTTGACTTGCCCCACCTGACTTACACGTTTGTGACTGTATCATCTGCAGGAGTCTGATCAGGCGTCATGCAGACGGCACTTACACCAGTGACGTGAGCTCCTACCTGCAGGACCAGGCGGCCAAGGAGTTTGTGTCCTGGCTGAAGACCGGACGAGGCAGGAGAGATTAAACTCGAGCCGAGTGCTCCTCCTGCTGTTGCCATTCTCGAAAATAATGCAGCTATTTTCACTGATTCTGTGCCATTATATATGTTTCACGATCTGTACTGCTCCTTCTCCTGGTAACGCTATTAAACTCCTCTCACACGAAGCCCTGTCGGCCTTCAGTGGTTGAAGGAAATGCTGTCAAAATGCAAAAAAAATATTTTTCCACATTTTGTCTTTTTCCTATCTCAGTTCACATGAATTCACAAGAAAGTGTCTTAAGTTACATTTTTGATTTGAACTAGAGTCGTGATCTTTACTGATAACATCCTTGGGCAGTCCTAATGTTTTTTTCTTTTCTTTTTTGTCTTATACAGAAATTTATATTTGGTTTTCAACAAAAGAATGTGTGTAATTCTTGAGTTCCCTCTTTAAAACGTTAAATAAAAATGAGTGGTTTATCAAATCTTGACAGACATCTTTATCTTTCTTAGAGAAATGTGATGTTTTGAGCACAGATTCACTCATGAATGTCCATTGAGAATAGAAGAAAGTAGAGATTTTCATTAATTGTATTTTCAAGAGCAGTTTTTTTTTAACCTGATCCACTAGTATATTCAGCGCTAGTGTTAATGTGTAAATCCACACTGTGAAGTATTTACTTCTCTATCATGCTCTCTTAGTACTCCCTGCTTATGGAAGCAGAACAAAGAACAATAAACACATTAGACCCCAGGGAGGACTGTGATGTGGGATTTCTTCAAGGTAGCACAATGATGTGTGTCACCTGTCAGCTGCTCACTGGAGAAGCACTTCCCAGTGATGTTCTGACTGCACACAAAGACACTTGTGCTAAATGAAAGAAGAAGGAATCATGTCAATCAACTCACTTTCAGACTCGTTAGGAACCGTGACTGGGTCAACACTTTTGATTTCCTCCTGGCACCGAGACAAAGCATTAACTCACATGAGCCAGCAGCTTGGCACGCTCTGGGATGTGCCACCTCTCCAAGCTGTCATCAGCAGCACATCAAACCATCTGTTGATTACAAGGGAGAACCTCTGCCCATATCTGTCTGTTTACAAGCTAAATCTTTGAGGGTTATGAATTGGCACACTGGATCTCAAGTAGAAGCTGTACCATAAGTACCTCATCATTTGACAGCAGAACCCACGTGTGCTATAACAATAAACAATACACTTGCTAATGAGGAAAACACTGCTTACTAATGCATAACGATAACATGAGTTGTTTTGATTGTACACATAAATTGCATGTCAGGATGCTGTTTTAAGTTATTAACAGGAATGGATTTTGCATCAAATTGAAGTTCTGGTAAGACGTTCTGCTACAAATGGAGTACACAGTTCACCTAGTCTGTGCGTGTGCATCCAGAAGTCCATTCATTCCTATGTGAAGCCCAAGTAATCTCAAAATGCCAATACAATCCCTATGAAATACAAATCATGTCTCCTAGTGCTCAATGTAAGAAAGCACATTTAGCTATGGATTATTTGTTTCAAGGCTAATTATGGGAGTGGGCTGACGCCAACTAATTGTTGCCATTATTCTCTAGTCTTTAACTAACAGCCTGCCTTTGTAGTCTTGTAGTCTATGCAATTTAAAAACATAGTCAAAAAACTGAAATAAGTTTTTCTTTTCTTTTCAAATAAATGGCTGCTAACAATTCATACTGCGCTTCACCTGAGAACTGATTTTCTGCATCCAGAATCGCAGTTGCATCTAGTGCTGCACATTAGTGTTTATGGTCCCATATGCAAGATTAAGTTTTTCAACCCACCTGATTCAAATCATGTTTCAGAAAACACCAGAAGAGGGAGTTTTACAATTTTATTAAAGATTAATTTGGGATAGTTCCTTTTGGGGGAGCTTGTCTATATGTTCCCACAGTTCTGATAACCGTCTATGAGCCATGTGAGCAAATATTGAATCAGTCAGGACAAATATGTGGGTAAAGTGGGAAGGTAGGGGCATAATTAAAAAAAAAAAAAGAAAGGAAAAAAGAAAAACGAAATGGTACATATGGCTGTGAAACAAATTAGTTAACAAGTATTAATTAGCATTCACTAGTTCACAAGTTAAGTAAAATATTTAGTTTAAATTGGGCCTTTTGGACCTGACTAGATTACAAGAAAATATTATTTGCCACACTAGTTGACGCATAAATAGTCTTCTTCATGTGTAAATATTATGATTTTTATTTTTTACAAGTAAACAATTTTTTTTGCTTCTATTAGTAAACAGCAGGAGACAGTTCACAGTCACTAGTTAACTAGGAAGTAGAAGCCTATGTTATCTAATTAACTAGTCAAATAGTGTAAAGCTCACTACTTAACTATTACATTATATTAGTTAGCTAGTTTAGCCCAGTAGGCCACGAGTGTGTTAAAAGCATAACTAGCTTGGACTGCAATGCTACTAGTGCGACACATGGCTTTACTAGCTGACAAAAGTTTTACTAGTTGCTTAAGAAATTGTGACTAGTATTACTTTATGTTCAACTAATGCAACAAAATGCTGAACGAAAGCAAACAAATGTCCAGCTAGCATAGTCAAAGAGCTAACTAGGAAAGAAATCTGAGGCTTGATATCAAGGATATGGAAAAATTGTTCAAACAACTTGCCATAAAATTCCTCTTTTGTGTGTGCTTGTTTTTGCTTTGTTTTGTTTTGTTTAGCACGTTTCATGCATTGAAAAATTTGAAATAATGCCATGAATTTAACAGAAAACATATAGCTGTGCCAGCTAGCAGAATGTAAATAAGTAGAGGGCTTTTGAAAAAACTTATTTCTTTCAGATGATGATGAAGTGATATTGTGTGGTACTGTTATTGTAGAAACTATAAATGTAGGCAGAATAGTTTCTCGTCCATTGGTAGATTCAAGTTGGCAGTAGCAAGGTTAGCATCAGCACAGAGCTAACCCAGTCATAAGGAGCTGTACTTCCTGCGTTCACCACCAGGGGGCATGGTCCGGGCAAGTGGAGATAAGGCGTTTAGACGACAATAGACACATTATTAATTCATTATTATTAATTTATCCATTTTAAATAAAAAACAAATGGGACCCAAGTTCAGACTTTTACCAACTGACGCTGACCTGTGATTTTGCAAGTGACTTCAAAGCTGAAGACAAATTTCCACAGTGAGAAGAAAACAATGAGCCTTGCTTCCTTACACCTAATGACCTGTCATTTGGTGTAAAGTGACAATGTGACACGTCTGATGTTATTTATAGTCTTTAGTCTCATGTAGCCTCTCTCATTCAATGATCCAGTTTGTGTGAACGATCAATTAAGAAGTGTTTCTGTTTTTCGATTTACAAAAAGACATGTAAAGCATAAGAATATTCCCAGTCTGTGAACTAACAGTTAGATGCTTTTCAATAAAAATGTTGCACTTTTCACTCAAGCATTCCTTTGTTCTGAGTTGTATTGTTCTATTTTACCTTAATAGAACAATGAATAGTTACAGTTTTCTCATGTTTTGTGGGCATTAATTATTTAAACTTTTTGAGCGCCACACAGCTGCTATGATTAATTCATGGCTTTTGGTTTTTGAGAATTAGATGAAAGAGTCCGAAGGTTCCTGATTCAACTCCCAGGCTTGGCAGGAGTTTTTCTGTATGGAGTTTGCATGTTCTCCCAGTGCTTACGTGGGTTCTGCGTGGGTTCCCTCCAAGTACTCCAGCATCTTCCCACAGTCCAAAGACATGCACGTTAAGTTGATTGACAACTCTAAATTGTCCATAGGTGTGAGTGCAAGTGCGCATGGTTGTTTGTCTATATACTTATGTGACCTATATGTGCAACAAATTGGTGACCTGTCCAGGATGCACCGTGCCTATTGCCTGTAGTGAGCTGAGATAGACTCCACCAGACCCACATGACCCTGTACAGGATTAAACTAGTGTAGAAAACGGATGGAGAGATGAAAAAATGCTTTTCTGAAGCTTTGAAACTGACCTTCCACTGTCTGTCTGATGATGATTATAAATAAACTATTCTTTCAAAGCCAACACTTTCACATGCAGCTCTTTTTCTTCTTTCTCCACTCTAAAAGGATCCACTAATATTTCTGAAAACTGCTTTGTCTTCAACATGATTCTTTTTGAAGGAGTTTTCATTTTCTAACCACTTAGATATCAATAGTAACCACACAGTAGAGACCAGACAAACAATAAACCCTCGTAAAAATTTATTCATGTGAGCACAGTAATTGTATGTAT
>JAOWBL010000014.1:9813973-9834764 GCA_028564865.1 Zenarchopterus dispar | reverse complement strand
TACCTCCATTATAATACTAAATGTAATGCTGTGCATGACAGTGTAAACTTTAAACTATTAAACACATCGGGATCATCTTGAGTTCTATTTAAATTTAAAATAAATAAAAGCAGCTCACTGATACTAGAAAGCAAAAAAAAAAACAAAAACAATATGATGTGCTCTGCAGCCAACACAAAATTAATATAAAACAATACCACAAAATATAGTGAATATAAGTAAATAATTTCTTATATAAATAGGGTACTACTGCTCTTGCAGAACAGACTATTGCATTTGGTTCCTCAGAAATAAACAATTTATTTTATTCAGTATTCACATACAATAGACTCAAAATGAGAGACATCACACATTTGTGCTTCAGCAGATTACATTCAGTTAATATTTGTGTAAAGAAAGTTCAGTTTGACTTTAACAACATGAAATTCTACAGGTTTAATTGCTTTATGAACAGGGTATTTGTCACATAAAACATTTATTAACTTACACATGGATTCACAAGGTTTGATGCGCTGCAGGAAATAATGCAGATTTCTGCACTAACACACTGCTAGATCAGCAAAAAAATAAATAAAAATAAAAATACTCACAACGCTCTTCACTATCCCGCTCATGTTTCTCATCTTGCATTCTTACTTTCTGGGAAAAAACTTGGAGTGGACAAGCTGAGTCTTGTAGTTAAAAAAAAAGAAAGAAAAACTAATGTACGTATAATAAGCAGATATAGAATTAAATATTTAAATACAATGTGAATAGTTGACTTCTTCAGAATATCTGCACATAATGCAGGCAGATGTCTTTGTGACTTTGCAGCAGAGCAGCAGCAGATCTGAAAGCAAACTAGTAAAAGGATAGAAGAACAATCAGGACTATGTATTTTCAGTATGAACTGTAAAACCAATAAGTTCACCAATAAGTAATGATAACAATCAATGAAATGAAATAAACAAACATTTATTCTACAAAAAGACAACATGCAAAAGAGGCACTGCTCCCAGCAAGCTGTCTGTAAAACAGTTTAGATGTCCATCCGTTTTGTGTGTGTGTGTGTGGATAATATTTAAAGCTATAAAGTTAATTAATTCAGTTCAAAGGTGCCAGTAAGTAGATTTTGTGTTCCAGTGGCAGAGCTCAGCCAGTTGTGGCCTCCTGTTTCCAACTTTTTTATAACCACTGTTTATAACCACAGTTTCTGTATCACTGTTGGTATTTTAATTGTTTAACATGCATTCACGTTTCATATTTTAATAATAAAAAAGGCTGATGTTATTTTTCATACTTTCCAAAATGTCATTTTATCATTAAGTAAATACTAACTTTTTAAGCTCAATGTTATAAAGGTTTTTTTCCCCAGTAACTGGCTTTTTCTTGAAACATTGTTTACTTTCAGAGATTGATAGAATATTTTTAAACTGAATCGAATCAAATTGAATAAAACTGAACTGAACTGAACTGAATTAAATTGAATTAACTGAACTGAAGTGAATTAAACTTAATTGAATTGAAGTGGACTGAAAGATCTGTGACGTTACTCTGTTCCAATGGCCTCACCAAATTTGCTCTCGATTCTTTCTTCTAACCGTTGGTGCTCCAAGTGTTTCCAAAAGAACCTTTTGACATCTCATCTGTGATGTTTATGATGGGTATTCCTCTGTGAAAACAGAAAACAAAACTATTAAAAAGAGTACTCAAAGATGTTAAACTTAATTTACATACTTCCACAAGTACAGAACAGCTCACTGGTATCCTCCTAATGGCACTTGCACGACTCCTTCTTCTTCTTCTATCATGCTCTGCTCCTCCTCCTGAATGACGGATTGAAATACACATGAAGTGATACAGATGTGAAGAAGGCACATAAACACAGAATCCATCCGCTTCAGTGCAGCAACAGTACCTCCTCAGCATCCTCAAGCTTCTTCTTCTTGCTCTCCGGCATTAGATCGTCCAGCCAGCTCAGCTCCCTCTTGGTGAAGATGCAGTCCATCAGCTTTCTTATGAAGACCAGAGCCAATACCTGCAGGGTTAACAGCGAATCAAAACCAAGACGTAACTAGCTCATTTCACATATCATCTGTACCTACACGATGCCTGGAACTGACATGTAGCTGATGGAAGCAGTGAGGGTACAAGACTGGTCTTGAACTGAAATTTGCCTGTAAAATTACTCAAAGAGATCAGAGTTGTATCTGATACTTGATTAGCCTGGATTTTTGAAAAGCTAGTTTCATACAAATTCAACAGCAAAAAGCAAAAATCAACGAGTAGAGGTTTGCAAAGCCCACAGAAGAACCCTGGGTGCGAGGAGAACACCTCAAACTAAAAAGTTAATTTGTAGGTGCAACTGCGATTCTGGGTGCAGAAAATTAGTTCTCAGGTGAAACAGAGCACATCTGCACTCAAGCAGGAACTTTTTAAGTGTGAGGTAAAAGTTTAGAGGGAGAACAGTATCTGAGTGTGAAAACAAGCAAAACAAAGGTCACGCATACCTCCCTGTTATTTCCTTTTTGTTTTTTTCTTCAAGAGGCTTTAATCTTCTAGTGTTTGGGGTTGAATGGGGTCCTGCAATGTCATGAGTGGGCCGTCTACTCACCATCATGGGAAAGACAATGGCAGCTTTGGAGGTCTTGATGACCCACAGGAGAATCAGACAGCTGAGCTGGATGATGGTGAAGAGGTGCACCTTCCTCAGGGGTACATGTCGCAAGTAGATGAAGTCTGGCTGATGCTTGGCTGGCATACCAAACAATGTGAGACGATCAAAGAACTACAGGGGATTGAAAAAAGAAAAACGTGAAAATGTGAAGAAAAAAACCAGAAGCAAATGGTTGGCTAAATATTTAATTGAGTGAGACGGTGACAGTTACAGTCCACACCTACCAACAGCAGGCAGCTCATTACCCATTTTAAAAGGACTTTTCACCTTTTGTTTGCATTTAGTTACTTAAAATTAAAATCTTTTCCAACTTAAAGAATCAGTCTGGTGCGACTTGATGCTTCCAAGTCACAGAAAATTAAGAAATTTAATGTAAAAGCACAATGATCTATCTACTTTTGAACATATGAAATTTATCTTACAGGGATGCAATTTTGCTATAAAATAAGAATTAAACAGTATGAAAGTCAAATTATTTTACCTGAATGCCTCTGAGAGAAGATGCTCCCATGTAGAGGAATACTCCATACAACACAGGCATGGGAATGAACTGAAGGGCAGCAAAAGAGAAGTCCAAAGCGTAGTTATGGTTATAAAAATATAATTACTTGTCGCATTTCATAAAACTGACACCACAAATGTACAAGCACCACAACATACAAACGACAAAAAGGCACCTTTAGCACTGATGTCATGAAGACAGAGCAGCCCATGAGGGTGAAGATCATCAGGCCTGTGAAGCGCTGCTCTCTGATACCGAGGAATTTGGGCTGCTCTCCGGGAGCTGAACACTCCGACTCCAGCTTCAGGCTGTTGACGTGGGTGATGGAGAGGACGGTGGCCGCAACAAACCACGGCAAACCCATCAAAGAGCACACACCAAGCATCACCCCGACCATGAACAGGTCAAGGTGGTATCCACAGCCTTTCTGCAGGGTGAAGGTACCAAAATATAAAGATTAGCATGTTTTCTATTTACGTGTACTTCATCTAGATGACATAGAGATGCTCTGAAGGCTCCAGCCAGGGTGGGAAAGTACCTTGAGTTTGTGTTCCTTCCTGTTGATGATGACAGCTGTGATCTGTTGGTCCATGAAGATGAGGATGGTGCAAAGCAGAGCTGGTACCACCGTTATGATTGTCGTCCACCACGGGTTGGGCCCCAGTGGGTTGATGAACCAGCCTCGATCATCTCTGGTTGGCTGAAAAGACATTAATGTTGACTACTACTTTCTCAGAAATAGATGATGACTGCACATTTCCATGAAACAATGTTCACATCCCAACCCAACTATAATGAAAACTCAGTATATCATCATGTTGATTACTTGTAGACTCAGTTGATTTTATTTAAATGTCTTCTAACTCACCTTAAAAACACTTGGAACCTTTAGTTTCGGAGATGGGATTCCTAAAGCATAGTCAACCAAGACCATAGTGAAAATAGTGAAGAAAACGGCAAAGTCACTGATGATGGACCGCACCTAAAAGAGAGAAAGTCTTGTGTAAATGATAAAACTACTACTGGTATCATTTCGTTTTATCAGTTTAATCCAACACCACAAAAAAGGAAGAAAGGAAAAGATAGAAGAAAGCCTCAATTTTCCACTTCCTGTCCATCAATCATGCAATACTCATACTTGACCACTAGATGTCATTACTGCCTCATGCTATCAAATCATCCTTGAGGTCTTACAATCATGTCAGTTGTATGACAGTAACAATAGATGTGGTATAGTACCTTTGTGGGAAAATAATTGCTGAATTTGAACTCCTTGAGGAAAGCAGACATGAAGACCGTGGAAAAGAAGAGAATGACGCACCAGAAGAGAACATCAGGAACGTAGGGCCCGTGAGGGCCACAGGCGCTGCCCACAAACTCCCCTTGCTTTTCAATACAGTCCTGTGGAAAAAACCAGGGCAAACTTATTTACAGTTATCATATTAGCACTAAGTTCATGGGGTTCATCAGCTTTCATGTCTCCAAAAAAAAAAAAAAAAAAAAACAACTTTGGGACTAAGTACAAAAATGTACTTTTAAAATGCTTTGCAGTGCTGTTTGATCTAATATAATCCAATATAATCCAGTCAACATGCCCTTAATCTCATCTCTTCAGCTTCCTCCATCTGGAAAAGCATGCCACTTTATGATAGACGACCTAAATGTGTGTAATTTTTTTTTTTTTTTTTTTGAGTCTCCCAAGTACCTAATTTTCTATCTGATGCAGTTGTATAAATGAACTGCATGACTGATATATCTGCTTTAGTATTCAGTTAGTTTCATTAATTTTTGTTTTTGTCATACCTTCACCTCCAGGGCTTCCCAATAGATTTCCGAAGCAGTGACATTGTTGATCTCCCAGTACTTCAGAGTGGCATTAGTGGGATCCGAAGGCTCAACGCAGGAGCATCTGTGGCAGCACATGAACATCTGGGTAATTTAATATTTCCTCATCAGTCAGATATTTACTGCATGATTAGTCTTTCACTATTTTAAATAGTGCAATTTGCCAGAATGTGTTCACATACGAGTATGTGGTGAGTTTGTCCAGGTTGTTGTTCTTGTTAAAGGGATAGTGTTCTCCCAGGTGGAAAAGTTTCTCCAAGGCTTCGTATATGAAAATGATACAGATGAGTGAGGCGAAAGCTTCTTCTGTAAAACGTGTAATGTAACAAACAAGGGAGCTGGCATCTGTGGCCACCAGGACAATGCAGAGGAAAGCTGTCCAAAGACCGATGCAGGTCCTCAGTGATAGGTAGGACAAGCCATACTCCCTAGTTGGAGGTTATCATGAAAAATACATGTTAAAACAATGATAATATGTTTACAGAATGCAAAACACAGCCAGTACTGCAATTTTTAAAAAAAAATGCAATAATTAAATGAAATAGGCATGAAGTCATTTGTCATTTATGATAAAAACAGCTATGCAGAATAACATACTTGCAGAATTTAAACAATATCTTTTCAAACACAAGCACAGGCCCTGTGCTTCCCAGAATGGTGAGGGGCTGTCCAGCAAACAGGGAATACGCTATTCCTGTCAGCGAGGCTCCAAACAGGGACTCAATTGCACTCTGGAAGATAGGAAAGTGAAAGATGAACACAATTCACAGGTAGTCTCTGGACAAAGCAGATGAAGCACTTGTAGAAAAAGGAGCTCACTATTCGTCCTTCTGTTGCCTCGCCCAGCAGCCCTCCAAAGGTGATGACAGGGGACATGCAGGCACAGTACAAGAATAAGAAAGAGGCGACACACTGCAAACTGATAGCATCAGTGTAGTCTGACAGGTAGTGGGGGGCCTTACGCTTGATGTCTAGAATGAGACCACCAAACCACCTGAAAAAAAAAAAAAGAAAAAAGCTGGTCAATTCCAGTATTGATCCTTGTTCCTTTTTGTTTTTACTTAAGTACTGATATGGGAAAGAAGTGTTGCTTTTATGTCTCATATTTCCCTTTTTCCCTCCACTGTCTCCTTCACAAGCTCTTGGCTTGGTGTGATAGGTCCCTATGATGGAGAAGTGTAGCTGCAAATAGATATCGGGAGAAGGCCCGTTTCTATGGAAACCACTTCATGACTGCAACTAAAGCACAAGTTTCCACTGAAATAGCCAATCAGCATCTCAGGGAGCAGTTTCCAGAAAGACAATCTTAGACAGGGTAAATTTTAGCATAGCATGTGTAAACTTAGCAAATATTAACATTATAATAGCATTAAAGCTGGTTTCTTATGACTATGAGATAAAATTAATGACCTCACATGATCAAACTTTGACTACTCTTTTTATTTTTAATATTCTATAGCCTCTTTTTTTAAGCTAAAATTAATCTAAAAAGACAAAAATTATTGCGGTGTCCTTAGGAGGCAGGGTTATGTTTTCTTAAATCAACTCTATGCAATGAAAATATCAGTAGTTGAGATAAAATAATACCAAAGCTGAAAATCCACACTGAAAAAAATCCCATCTGTAGCTGCACCGAGTTTCCATATGCTTCTGCATGTGTTCCAAAACACAACAAAAAAGGCTATAATGTATATTAATAGATTATCTGCAACAAAATAATGCATAAACTCAGCAAGTATAGTTTAAAAAATGAATGTTTCATTTCGGTTGACCTTCCAGTACGCTCCAGTTCTGGACCGCCATGACCACCGTGTTCTTCTTCCTCTTCACCCTCCACTAATCCATTTGCTAAAATGTTGCTTTTCTTCCTTTTCTCCTGTTTAACAAATGATACACAAATGAGTATTTATTTAAATTACAATTTTTAAGAGTAAACGAGAATTTTTTTTTAAAAAAAAAACAAGGAAAAAACCAACCTGAGAAGGTACATTTTTTGGAGGCTCTATCCGAATGGATGGATCCCATTCTCCCGGGGGCAGAACGGTCACTTGATCCAGGAACTCGTCGATACCAGCGATCAGATCATTTCGGTCTTTAGCTTTGTAGGCAACATCATGGAAAACCTACAGATAGAAAAAAAAACAAAGTTAGACTTTTTTAAAACAAACTATACCATGGAGTTCCTCATGGATCTGGTTTAAGCTTAAAAAAAAGAGCAACAATGCTCCAGTAGGAAACAGGACATGGCTGATGAATTATTGTATTAGCAGGAGAAAAAAGAAGGATGCTCATTTAAGATCAGGCTTTAGTGTTAAGGTTGGTTCAGTTGTTTGGGTTGACAGTGGGTAATTGAGAAAAAATTGTCAGGGAATTCTACCAAAATTTTAAAGACACCAGCAAAAAGCTGTAAGAAGTTTGTGGGATATAAATTAACATATTACATTTGTAAGGGAAAAAAAACCAGAAATGCATGTGATGCGGATGTCCCATATGTAAGCATGATAAAAACATGTCCAGTCTTGAGAGATTTGTCTCTTCAACCTCTTGGTTGAACCTCTTGGCCTTTAATTTAAGTCAGACACTAAAACAAATCCATGTGAGCAACAATCGGAGATTGTGGCTGACCCTCACTTTTGACGGCAGCCTTAGAGGTCTGTTGATTTTTAGCAAGTTCTGTATGTAATTAATGCTTATACGAAAGTTTGTCTGAAAGGAAAGGGCAGATGGGAGGAAAGGAAGAAAGGAGAGCTCCAGAAGAAATTCCCAATATCATCTCCTTTGTTTTCTGACCTCTGCATGAAACATTTTTAATTCAGATCTGATTCCAGGTCTTACAGACAACACGTGTCTCTGTCTGTTCAAGCCTCATCTTTCCTGTTACACCTGTTTCCCTTCAGTAGTCTCCATTAAGGTCGGTTAAAGCAAAGGTCAAAGGACCAACTTAGACACAGATCTTACTGTTGGGTTGGAATAGAATGACTTCCTGATGTCGAAGCAGCTTTGTCGTATTTCTGTATACCTTCACTAGCATTGTGAATAAATGTGCCCCTTTTCAAAGATGAAGGGTAAAAATAGTAAAATATTCCTTGGTTCATCTCTGAACTTTTATCTATCACTAGTTTCAAAAATGTAGTCTGAGTAAAAGCAAGATCAACAGATCCGACTGGCTCACCTTTATAAAGTTAGGAAACAAATGCACCTCATTAATTAAAATACATATATTATTTATCAATCACTTCTGATAGCCCTAAATTGCACTTAACGGTTTTGGAAAGTTATTAAATCCCTCTCAGTGAGTGTCAAATCTCAGTCCTTGCCCAGTTTTAATGCAAATGAGTCATCTATGATTGTAGATAACCCAATAAAAATTTTAAAAAAATTTATTGCTTCAATGAAGAATTTCGTCTGTCCCAGAAAATGTGTTCTCATAGCAAAGTTCCCGCTGAATCCAGCCAGTATACCTTCAGTTTTCAGACCTTTCTGGTTGCCGAAATACATACAGCGTTAAAATCCTAGCAACCAAAACAAAGACATGGAGTGTTGTTAAACATTGTTTCTCTTAGTCATTTTAAATCTCTTTTGAAAGACCTTGACATGCAATTGCTGAGCTGTCATTGCTTTTAGTTCCTTTTTCATATTGGTTGAATTCCTAGTTTGTTTTATGCTCTTTAGTTTTATTGTAACTACATTTTCAACTACAATTGTTTCCTCTCTGTGGGGTGTGTTGCTGGTGGTTCTTGGCCAGGATCCCCTTGAAAAAGAAATGTGTGATCTCATCGGGGCTTTCCTGGTTAAAAAATGGCTAAAAAAAAAAAAGAAAGAAAAAACTCAATATGACCAGAAAAGCAAAAAAGGAAATCATGGGACCAGCACACTATGAAATGGACACTGTTTACAAATGATGCCCCCCTCATGAACTTATTCTTATCTGTTTGTTTTCAAGGATAAACTTATAATTAATAGATATTATGAACCACATCATCATCATTATGAACAACAACATTATTTGTAGACAAAAAGGAGAACACAAGGACTGACTAATTGCTAAAAGCAAGTTGTGAAAACTGAGCTGTGGTTCACACTTTGAAATGTTCCACCACTTTGGAAATTCGTTGAGTTCTGCTGGTATGTGAATTTATTCATAAAACAGAAAATCTGCCTATGACATCTAGCTGACATTTAGACTAATCCGTCCACTTTTCTGAAACATAAACTCTCCAGGATGCCATCGATGCAAAGCGGGCGCTCTTGTCTCAGTGCTTACCTCATCCGTCATAAGCGTTGCAATGGACCGTCCGATCTCATGATACTGAGCCCCTCTACCCAAGGGCCCTAAGAGAATAAACAGAAACCTGAAGGGGAAAAAAATTCAAATCAAATCAAATGAGTTGTGTACAGAAGGTGCTTATTTAAATCTAACTGTCTGATGGGGCCTAGCAACATTCACAGAGTTAAAAACTGTGCGCTAACCTTGTGGCGATTGGCACTTCAGCCAGCCCGCTGAGCAGAACCGCGGGGGAAAGCCGGACAAACGCCACCACCGCTTTGTTCAGAAATTCCAGCTCTCCCACTAACACGTTACACGCCTCTGCCCCCGGCGGGATCTTCTTCATGAAATGAAGGTCTATCTGAAAGAGGACACAAGGTGTAGCATCATATAAGAGATCCTGGCACGTCAAAGCAGCTTTAGGATCATTTGGATAGTGGTGGTGGTGGGTGGAGGGGTGGGGTGGGTGGCAGGGGCACTAATGTGGCATGCACATAAAGAGGACTTTATTTTACTGTTTATCCTCACAGTAATCCCAAATGTCAGAGTTTAACTGGCCTCTGCTCTAAATATAGCCCAGCTGCAAAGGCTTTGCACATCCCAGCTATCAAATAAGTCACACATGTAAATAAAATGTTAACAAAATATAGACGCAAGTTTGACCTGTCGTGTTGTAATTTGTCTGGGTTTTGCCATTTCCCGAACCAAGATCCCTAATTGCGCATAAATGCTCCCCAACTATGAAACTAATCCTCTTTCTGTTTCTCTGCTTTCCAATCTGAATTGCATTGTTGTGTATTAAAAAGTATTGATTTTTTTTTTTTAGTAATAATTTTAAGGACACCACACATGCTCATTGGAGTTTTCTTTTATTTATTTATTTATTTTCTTCCATAAAGTTCATTTGGATCCAGGGCCACTAGATCTACAAAAGGAATAGGTTTAGTAGCATTTGATGAGTCAAGACTTCCATACAGAGATTTAACACAAATAATGGTTTGTTTATTACACAGATAATTTGCAGCAGGTCCAGAAATTGTTTAAACTATTACAGATCGTGCACCTCGAGAGCAAAAAGGCTTCTGATGGTTTTGCACATTTATTTCACCCTCTGAACACATAGTCCATGTTCTATGCACATTTCATAATTTGTTCAGTGCCTTATTTAAAAAATTAACAGTTCAAACACTAACTGGGACAAAAAGTTCGATTCTTATACATTATTCAAAGTGGGGGGGGTCTTTTATGTATGTGCTTAAGGTCTGTGTGGAATGACTCAACATGGTTATAATCCTAATCCTTAACTAGAAGGCCTTTCTGTTAAAAACAACCACCTGTTCATTTTTCAAATATTTACAAAACAGTCTGCACATATTACTCAGATATGACATAGTTTTTCATATGGACTACCGTTTCATAAATGAAGATGTAAAATCCATGCATTCACTTGCAAAATGTTTGTTGTTATCATTATCATTGATCCCTTTTCTTTACTATGAGCCCTTTCTGTCAGTACCTTGTAATTATTTTGTATGTAAAAGGTTCAAAAGCCAACTCCACTTAACACGGTATTTCTACATAAAATGCTTTACTGTTTATGCTCAAATTCATCTGTAAATCAGTGTCACCATGTTACACATTTGGAGGACACCCCTCTACTAGCTCATATGGAAAGATGGAGCAGCTGCTCGTCATGGGTTTTGCTTTAAGTTATCTTTTCAGTTGGATTTCAGACTTTGTCTTTACCTTTTAATCACCAGAGGTTCCAGCTGTTTGATCATACCTGTTTCACCTTTGGTTACTTTAGTTGTATTTATACCTTCAGTTTTGCACTCGTTGTTGCCAAAATGGTGTAGTATGAAGCAGGTTAAGTTGGTTATTAGTAAGATTTGGGTCTTTAAATCCTAGGCTTCAAATCCTTTTAAATTGGCTATAGTGATTTATGCTGGAAACCAAACCATGTTCTAACTGTTGTGGGCTCAGGTCGTGGTCCTGCAGCCAGCTCCACACACCTGCTTCTCATCACCTTCACAGCTCCTGCCACTGATCCACACCTGTTCTACATTCCCTCAGCAGCTGCTTGAGCCTCGTGGGACCTCCTGTCAGGGGCCAGATTGTTGTTTCTCCCGTTGCGGTAACACTCTCAGGCTCCAGAACCCGGTTCAGTATATCGTAACCTAAGACTGGTTCATTTAGTAACTTTCTCCTTCGTCCGTCTTGTCAGCAGTTCCGATTTGTTCAACGACCGTCCTGTCCGTCTTCCTTGGCTCTGCGCCTGTCCGTCTCCTGGAATACATGCCTCGTTGGATGCCATTCATTCACCTTCTGGACCTCCATCTCATTCAATAAAGCTACATGATCTCAACCTGCTGTACCCACGCTTGGACCCCGCCATTCCTCACCCCTTACAACACCTTTTCTTGTTTTCTTTTCCCATTTATGTTCCTCTTTGCTTCAAGTAACACATTTTATTTTGTACTGCTCGTGTCTTGCACACATAGTATTTACATACCCTTTTGATTCAGATTTTTGCATTTCATCATGATCTGTTCCCACATTTGTTTTAGCGTAGTATTCCTGCTGAGATTATAACAACCAAGAACAGAACAATAGTTTAATAAGTTAAAGGTTATTTGGGAGATGAGATTGTGTTGTAATATGTAAATGTCTTAAAAAATAGTAGAAAAATGACTAAAGTTATTCATACACAACATGATCAGAATGTTTCATTGAGAGCTGAGAGGTAAAACGAACAGATTAATGAAAGAATTCATGTTGTCTGCAGTTTTCTGCCAGCCTTCTCTTGGACTAGTTTGCTGCTACGCTGCATCTCTTGGCATTTACGATTGAGTCTTGGCTAAAGTAAATTGTACAAGAATGGGCCATTATATCTTACTCCAACAAGCAGATCCGAGATGAATTTTGGAACATAACTTACTCTGGACCGGGGTAATTTTGATGCATAAATCGCCATGGTGACCTAGCCGTTTTAAAGGAGAGTCACCTTATCCTGCTTTGTGGTTAATCGACCTATTTGTTTTGGTTGTTTTGTTGAAATGTTTGGATCAGTAACATTTTTTTAAAATCAGTCTGTCTTCATCTTTATTGCATTTGGTCCTGCTATAATTGAACCAGTGCTTACAAACCAAGGCAGGTCAACCACAGGACATGAGCTATGCAGTCACAGTTTTTAAAACCTCTAGAGCACATTCAATAAGGCAGCTTTGTTATATCCCACATCTTTTCTGTTTTTTAACAATAAACTAGACAAGTGAGTTAACAACCTGCATCCTCAACACGGAGTCTCCTCCATCTGCTGAGGAGACTC
Source organism: Zenarchopterus dispar (assembly GCA_028564865.1). Taxonomy (NCBI): domain Eukaryota; kingdom Metazoa; phylum Chordata; class Actinopteri; order Beloniformes; family Zenarchopteridae; genus Zenarchopterus; species Zenarchopterus dispar. The sequence continues at coordinate 9,822,166 of JAOWBL010000014.1, read as the reverse complement.
AGTTACTTTGCAGCATGCAGAATATTTCTGAGAATTTTTTTTTTTTAAACACTGTGGTCACATCAGCAGCTTTCTGTGATATGGTTTACTGGAAAGGTGGCATCACACTGGACAAAAATAATCTGGACAGACTTATACAGAGGTCCAGCTTTGTCCCGGGAAGTCCTCTGACCCCTTTAGAGCCGACGGCTAAGAGAAGGATGTTTCGCCAAGCAAACATCAGGAACAAGTAAAAACAAGGAAGGAAGCTTGTGATCAAACCATCTGCATGTATATTCTGCAAGACCAACAGGTTTAAACTCTCCTTTTTTCCCATTGGCATCCTTGATAAGTCAAAGTGAGTTTTTGGAGATCTATTCTTACATTTTTTAGTCTTTGTTATCATTAAAGCTGACCATGAAGGAAAATTTCCCCCCAGGGACAATAAAGCTTCACCTTCATCTAAAAACAACAACAGGAAATCCTGCCTTTATCTAGATGCGCCAGTGACAATGATTTAAATTCATAACATGTAACAGCATTGTTAGGCACGATATGAAGCATTAATTTTTATGTAATATTTCCAATACAGTGCTTTGACTTATAAACGAGTAGTTTTACAGTACAATTAACTAACACAAAATAGGTCAATGTATGTAGTAGCCAAAGTACAGTCTGAAACAACAAATTTAACACATGATTTAAATAAAAACATATATTTTAGTGCACTTGCATAAAATCTGTATGATACCTTGCTGAAGTCGACAGAGCTGTTCTCTCTACTGGCGTCCCCTTTTCCATCCGAGCCCGCTAACTGAGACTGGGAGGCCGACAGCTGACCTGGACAAACCACAGCAGAGAATCATCACTCACTCCTAAGCACTTTCCAGCATCTCAGAATGGCAAGGAGATTCTTTCTTTCTCCGATTTCTAATTGGACAATAAGAGGAGAACTCAATAAGTTTAGAGAGCAGCTCCGTGGCTTGGTGATCAGAACCGTTTCCTCACATCACTGTTAACTACAAAGCTGCTGGAAGGGTGCTGGGCATGTACGTGAAGAATCAACCCATCTCTAAATATGTCAAATCAAAAGTAATTAATGAAAAAGAAAAACATTCTTGTGTAACTGAATTTGAAAAGGCATTTTGAAACACATACTATTCTAGTGTTATTAAGACCAAAATCAGCCAGATGTTCTGTCTTAAAAATTAAATAAGTAAAACTAAACTAAAATAAGATAAAACAGGCTCCTCATTATAATCCCTGCCAAACTTCCTGACAGGTCAGGCCATATTTCTGCTTTCATCATGTCAAAAATTAACAGTCATTAGAGAGACTAACGCTCAGAGTGTGAGGTGGAGTTTCACTGAAATCAACATACTAATGCAGCAACCAAGGAAATTAAATTGCTGATGTTCCACCAAGCTCTCGAGTAAACCAGGTGATGATTTGGAAATGAGGACATGAACTCCCGAGGCTTCGTGGGTGGAAAGAAAAGAGCGTTCATTTACAAGACATAGATGTGATCTGCACAAAGCACTCCGAGTTAAACGGTGTTGATCAGATTATTTATAGAGTCCTGAAAAGCAGCGGTTCGCAGTCTTTTGACTTGTGACCCTGCAAAATAAAGAGACAGAGAGGCAGAACCAGATGGGGTATTGCTCTCAGCTGGAATCTGAGTGGCCCGATGAAGTGCAGCTGTGTTCTCATTGACCGAAATCAATGATCAGATTGTATTCGGAAGCAATTCAGTGTTAAGGCCAAATAAGAATGTTAAGCATCAATAAAGTTTACAGAAGAAGAAGTTTGAGAATGATTCTGCCGAAATAGGAGCTCATTATCATGCAGCAATCTAACATTTCACAGAAAACTCATTAAAGGCACTTAACGTTTTGTGGAACTTTTTTTTTCGGTCAGTCACATATCTCATGTTGTTTGTCATTAATTTATGAAACATTTGCTCACTGCTGTCATTCAGATGACAAACATTATGTCGTGTGTGTGTCATCCACTGCATTTAAAAGTAGCTCCTCGATGATAATAGCAACAAATAAAATTTCTATGGAGTTTTACTGTCTAAACTTTTTAAAATAACTGAATGATGAAATAAAACAATTTTATCTATTTGATTAAAGTGTAACCAAAGAACTGCATAGACACCTTACTGAAACAAAAAGGGTGCATGATGTTGGACAAGTATTTTTTGAGAAATTTGACCCTTTGATACCCCCTGACTAAAAAATGAAAAATAAGAAAATGAGGAATACAATAAATGGGAAAAAAAATCACAATTTAAAAAAAAAAATCCACCATACTGCAAAAACAGCCCCTCTAGAAATAATATTCCTAAATCTAGTCAATTTTGTCTTATTTTAAGCAAAGCTATTACTGCAAAAGGGTAAGAGAAATTTCTTAGCCCTGGAATTCTTAAAACTGGAAAAAAAAAAAAAGTCTAAAATAGTCTCCTATTTGTCTTAAAACATTTTTGCTTTCTTAGAAATGATTTTTTGCAGTGCACTGCCTGGGACAGCCTTTGACATATGTATGCACATGTCATCAACATGTCTGGAATAATTAATTAAAAAACAAAGTGCTTTTTTAATGTGTTTTAAATTACCCAACACTTTACTTTGTAGTGGGGGTGGGTATCGGTGTCATAAAGTCTGACCATCTGAGGGCTGCAGTCTTGTATAGTTTCAAGTCAGCGTCTTATTTTATCTTGATTTTATCTTGCATTAAATCTCCATCAATATGATATTATGATGTGTATTATCAAAAATTCAAGTGAGCAATGTTTCAGTTCCTCTGAATTTCATAAAAGCAGCTTCTCCTTCCTACTAGCTGGTGCTTGAAATTATATGTGAATGACAAGTGAGCATTTTAGGCACCACAAAACAGCCAGACAGAGAGAGAGTACACCAACGCTGATAACTGCAGGAATGGAGTGACTGCTCAGATATGTTGTGCGTTTCAGGAGGTTTTCTCTAAGACAAATAAGGACAGGTGGGGCTGGAGCCATCTCCGATCATTGGAGCATCTACGAGCTCAAACTGAAGAAAGGGGAGGGGTTTCTTTTTTCTTATTCATCTACTTTTGCTCATTAGTTATGAAATTTTTGTGAAAATAAGTATTTCCAAGATTTGCTCTTTACAAATGAGTACAGCAATCCAAGACAAAGATAGACAATTTCAACATGGGACATTTAAAAAAAAAAAAAAAAGTTTGGAGCAGAAACCCTACTATGCCCTGTTAACATACTATTTAGAGAAAAATAATAGAAATATCATGGCAACCTAAAGATTCTTGAGATCTTAACAACACTGCAGACCACATCTCAGGATTTTCTCACCATTTTTGTCCAGGTGGAGCTCTGATGCCCGTCGACCCATGTCAGCGATGGAGCGTACAATCGGCAGCCGATTAGCCAGCTTCTTCTGGTTCTGGTGATGGTGCTGCTTCAGCAGAGTTTCACGCACTTTCCTCCTGAGCTCTTCTCCGAGTGGTGAGTATAACTCCTGGTGGTCCAACACCATATCTAAGGTAGAAGATCATAAGGTGTCAGCCTTCAGGTTTTAGATTTTTTTTCCCCCAGTGCAGCTTAAATCTAGTGCAAATGATGAATAATCTCACATCTTGATATTACAAATTCTACATGACACAAAAGTGCAAAAAGATCAAGCATAAAGTCACCACACAGCTAATTTCCCCCTTTTTTTGATGAGGATGCGTCTTTTTGAGTGTGATTGCAGCAGTTACCTGCGATCTCGTCGATGCTGTTAGCCCTCATATCGAGCAGCACGGTGCTGTTGATGATGCAGCTGCGAAGTTCAAACAGACTGTGTAGAGACAGGGTGGCTACATAGGGTTTACTCCATCGCTCTCCTCCATCCTCAACATCCTCCTCAAACTTCAGCCACCTGTAATGGGAGTTTGAGTTTCCATCAGGAGAGGCCAGCAGATGGCAAACTGGCCAGCCATCTGTCCTAGCTGCAATGACAACACTCATGTGTTTCACAGCCCTCGCAGCTCATTCTTATCTCTTTTTCCCTTTCAGCTTTAGTCAGTTTACTCTCCTTCCTTACTGCCTTCACTAGAAGATCACTGTAAATAAAATATGTCCTGTTTATTTTGCATGTTAACAGCTATCATTTAAACTGGCAAGGTCGTCTAATATCCTTAAAAGCAGCAAAAGGTGTATTTGTGTGTATTAACATGAGAGTCAGCAGCACCTGGCGCTCTCCCTCCACTCAGCATCCTCTCCGCTCCTCACGCAGATCTCATCCATCTCTGTGAAAAGATCATGAGGGATGTGCTCCTCATCATCATCTTCTGCCCCCAGTAGGAACTGCACTCTCTGGGAGGGCGTGTCTGAGAACAAGGATTTGCAACTGATTATGGTACTAAAAAAAATCTGAACTGAAGGTTAACAAGCAAGACCAGAAGCGCGTGGTGCATTTTTTTCCCCCCAATGGTTTAATGTATTCAGATCCATGAGTCTGCCCAGTACCATAAATTGGAGACTCTCTGCCTTCTACCAAGGGGAGGTTCCGCTCCCTGCTCCTCCTCCAGTGTTTGTTTCCATGGTGACGATGCCTGCGATGACTACGATGCCTGGTGCTGCCCAAGGGAACATGAACACCAATGTACAGAGTCTTGTGGCCTGAAAACAAACCCCAGAAAGGTTACAGGAAAATCAGCAGCAACACATCTGTGTATTTGTTGCTTTGCCACAAATTTTTTGATCATTAACTTTTTTCTCTCTTTTTACCAGTATTGTACAGTTCTTGTTCTTGTTTCATGCACTGAATTATTATAGTAATGTAGGATGTCCTTGAGGCTACAATTATTATTTGCAAATCACTGAGTACATTTATAAGATCCTGTGCAAGCACCAACATTGTACCTTCTGGATTATATCCAACCAGGAAAAAGAAAAAAATTGCAGTTCCTTTACTGACCTCTGGGGGCTGGCTCTAAACAGTTGTACTCTCCATAGCTAGATCTCACAACCATAACAAATGCATGCAGGGTGATGTTTTTGTACCACATCAGGTAAAATTATATCAGCCCAGTTTTATCTTGACTTGACTAGTTACCTCTAAAACTTATAATAATTTAAAAATTTCAGGGCTAACCTTTAGAGCATTACAGAGTTGGGACCCTCAGTACATAACACATACCTCTTGACCCTGTGCTCATCTAACCTTTCTCTCCGTTCCTCGTGTCAAAAACTCCTTATGGTCCCTAAAATGTTTTAAAACTCAGGGGGACGGGTCCTTTCAGGCTGTAGTCTCCAGACTGTGGGACGCCCTGTCTCAAGCCCTGACCGTCTAACTTCCCGGCTGAAACTCCTGTGGAACTAAGCTTTCTTGTAGCTTTTTAGCTGCTAAAAGTACCATATAAATAATGTTTACTTACTGAGCTTTTTGATATACAAACCAATAAATGTGTACATACTTAATCATTTTGATTGGTGGCCAGCACAGCCAATAGTTAGATGTTATCACTTTTTCTGTTAGCGTTTAGCACTTTACTGACATCTGAGAATAGCTAAATATGCAACAGAGCTAGTCAGTCATATTCTGAAGGGAATATATTTTGTTGTGCTGTTAATTTTAGTTAAAGAACATTGAGATTAGCTGTTAGTTCACCTAGAAGACCGAAACTAAACTTAGAGTGGGCAGCTTGTGTTAACCAACCACTGGCGAAGTCATAAACTGTAAAAAACAATGAACAAAGCATTAAATGACATGACCCACTGGTGTCTGAGGAGCAGTTTTAAAGCCCTTTTTTCTTATTGTGTGGCACAGCCATGTTGCCTCAGAAGCACAGCACAGCCAAACCCCTCTGAAGTATCTACAGAGCTGCCATCACACATTTTCAGCAGAATATATCGTTTAACATGTTAGGGTTAGACTCAATGGCAAAATCAAAACTGACAGTGGCAGTCAGCCAATGCTGGGATAAGACAAACAGGTGGTTGCTTCACTAAGCATGGTAGTATGACGTTACAGATGAAGAAGTGATAACATCTAGCCATTGGCTGAGCCAGCTGTCAATCAACCATATTCAAAATAAATGTAATGCTTTATTTAAATTCTCCTGGAGGGAAACAAAAAAAAAATTAAGTCCTCTCAGAGTTATACATTTTAACATGAGAGTCAACGGAGACTGATTCGCTTTTGGAGCCACCCTCTATGGGTCAATCAAGGAACTGCAACAAATCTGAATTCAACATGAGACTCAAACAGGAGGTTATGGTTGGCACTTGGACTCAGCACATTTCTGATTTCACCCCTGAAACATTTTACAAGAGATGTAAAATGCAGATGTTCACCAGCAGCTCTTCAGACTTTCCGACATGGACCAGCTAAAGCAGCCAGGAGTCACCGTAAATGATTTTTAGGACCTCATCTTCATTTTAGCTCTGGCAGAATTTGTTTCAAATATCGTTTTGGTAGTGACACTTGGAGAAAGGATGTTTGTATAGGTTTGAAAAGAATGAACGTAAACTAATATTAAGTAGCATCATAAATTAGCATAAGCTAAATCAGTCAAGCTAAAGTGGCTAACTGTGACTGACATAAGGTCGTCGTTTACAGGAGCCTACAAGTCATGTCACAGAGGGTTTATCCAGTCATTATACTTTATGGTCCTGTGTTAATTTGCTGATTTTCTTAAAGTTGTTAATTTATGTAGCATATTTTAAATACCATTCATGGGTTCTGAATGTTAATATTTGTCCAGATATGTTGACAACATATCAACAATTTTGGTTCTGCAGGCTATCGCAACATTTTTGGGTGAAGTTTGTCTGTAGCTTTAAAATTATTAGTTGTCAAGTGACATAATTCATTCATTAGAGTTTTTGTTTTCCAAACTACTGTACCAACAAAACTCAAACCAAACAGAAAGTATAAAAGAATTAATTCATGCCTACATTAAAACTGCTTCTGTGATACAATGTTCTGTCAAAGGGCAAATAAAAAGCAATTATGCAAAATATTAGGAAAACAACTTGGGAATGAGTTGAAACTGTAAAGCTGCGTTGTCACGCAAGTTGGCAGATGGAGATAGGTAAAGCTCCTGACCTTTGCTCTAAATTACTCAGTCCCACAGTTTGTTTCTTTGTTTCCAATGTCCATGTTTTGCTCAGTGATTCTGAAATTACTGATGCAAACTCAGCTCACCCACATCTTCTGCCTCCTACTCTGCTCTCATCTTTTAACAGTAAAAAAGCTGTCGAGAGAAAAGCAACAATTGCGAGGACAGAGTGGGTGGACTAGGCAGCAGAAGCTGTTTGCTCTTCGACGCTTTAGGTACCTTCAAAATCCTCCTGCTCAAAGTTGGTTCTCTGTTGGGACCGCGTTCCTCCTCTGTCCACCACCGCCTCATCATCATTCCTCTATTAGACACAAGGACACGCACATCAACACGTTAAACATTTTACTCATTATTAGAGAGCACAACAGTGCAGTAATACACCTACACAGTTAGAGGTGCAACTCCTGCAGCATCCTGACGTCGCATGAACAGAGCATACAAACAAAATGTTTGCAGACAGTTTTCCCTCACAGTTGAGGACATTGTGAACAAACACATTATCCCCTGGGACAGCACAGTTGCCTTGGAAACTAATTGCACATCTTTATCTTAAAAAGACTTTCATGATGGTCCAGACTGAAAGCAGTATAAGGTGAGTAGTGTATTACCAATAAAGAAATTAACGTTTCACTTCTGTTCAAGATGGATTCACTGAGGCGATTTGTTCTGCTTTTATAAAGGGATTGGACCTCAGTTCATTTAAAAATAAATAGATCAAGAAGACTGTCTTCATTTTATTTTCATTCTACACATGCACACACACATATATGTGTGTATATATATATTAGTTTGTCTTATAAAAATGTCCAAACTTTTGTAGAGACGTTTGTAGTTTTTAATTAATAACCCAACCTCAACCATTTCAAATCCTCATTATTGAATATTGACTAATTACACAATGATTGGTAGTGATGTAATTAGTCTAAAATTATAAGAGCTTATTTACTAACTTTAACCCAAGGAAATCATATGTAATTTGGCACTTTCTTACACATGCAATTAACCTAAATGACATAAAATGTTCATTCAAGACAGTGCTTAACAAATGCTGTATTAACCTTGATATGAAATTATTCTCATATGAAATGTGGTGGCTACAAAAAGCAATGA
>JAOWBL010000014.1:9780908-9795222 GCA_028564865.1 Zenarchopterus dispar | reverse complement strand
ATAATGAGCAGTTGGGTCGAGCCCAGAAATATATATATATATATATATATATATATATATATATTTACAGGTAAGGATTGTAATTATAACGGTTGTTATCTCCTATCAGGGTAACGGAAGCTGCGTTATTTACCTCCAGCCGCGTTATTTACCTATTAATGCGCCATGAGTGCCAAAGTGTGTCTGCCGAAGAAACCAAAATATATTATTAACACGCCAAAAATGACAACGCGTGACGGGCAGTGCATCCGAAAGCCTTAAAATGTTTGTGATATAGCGTGAAATCATAGCGTCCCACTGAAGATGTGTTTATCAGTCCCAGCCCTGGTAAATATTTCATGCGCTAAAAGTTATGAAGCAGCGCACTGATAACGTGGAGCTGCCCGCTGTGGCAAATGTGGCTCTCTGGACGATGAGCTTTAATGCTGTGGATCTGGAATTGTTCTGAAACAGTTTGGACAATATAGCGCCTGCCTTGTGAAAAAGTAATCAAGGGATAAAAAAGAGGGGGTCAGTGGTGGATCTTTAAACATATTTTTTGGATGACATATTCAAGTAAAGATTTCGATTATTGTCTGAATGATTGAATTTGGAGGTCAGTAAACCAGAGCTTCTCGTTGCAGCATGAATGATGACTTAGAAAATGAAATGAAGTTGCAGCAGGCTCGGTCCTACAAACAAAGAAAGAGTTTTATTAAATTATTTCATCTCTAAATTGCAATGAAGCACTACAACAATGATGTATGATGCAGTGTTTTGATTCAGTATTTGACCATATCTTTTTATCTGCACTATTATATCATATATAATCAGTGTGTGTTTATAATATCAGTCCTTTGTGTGAGCAAAGTAAACTAAATATCTTCAGCATTTCTGACCAACTTTTGATTTCGCTGTGCAGCAATATCATTAACCAAGCAGTGCACACGGAACAACTCCAATCAAATAAGGTTAAGGGAACAACCAGCAAAGCCATTTCTTTGGTGGGTGAGCACACCACTGTGCATCTCTAATGAACAACCATGAATCTCTGAAGCTAACAAGAGGGGTCATTACAGAAGGGCTACTGGGTCCAGCAATCTATTTCTGAGAAACATACAAGCACAGGCTTGCCTGTGCCTAAGGAAAAGAGACCACTCTCTGCTCTACTCATTACAGGATTATGGTTCACTTCCATCCTGATCTTTAATAAGCAAAATGGGTTTGCTTTTCTTTCTTTTTCCCCCCCTTCTCCCACCGAAGAAACCAATTGTTGAATACTACACCCAGTAACTCAGTGTGTTTCCCCAGGTGCTTTGCTGCCTGTTTATCAGAATAAGTCCTCTCTTTATTGGCTCAATGAGCCAGTGGTCCTTCTCAGAGAGGAGGGGGCTGATTTGTTGGCCATCTTTGTCCCTCGGGGAGATATGGAGCTGTGCAGGTTAGGATCCACAAACCTTCCTTTGACCAGCTGAGCATAATGCAGTGACTCAGTGTGAACAGAATTTATTGCTATTTGAATTCAAGGATATATGTATATTTTAATGCCGATATGTACATATATGCATACATTTGCATTTTGTTAGTATAGGGATGTTATAAAATACATCCGAGCCAAGCCACATGGCGCCAACAGAATCACCCCAGAAAAATTCAGTGAAAATAGAAAAATATATAGAAAAAGCAAGTTTTTTTTCTCACAAACACTTCAGATTTACTATGATAATTTAAGCATAACAGAATGTGTTTTTGTTCAGCCATCATATCACCATTTTTTTTATTGTTGTGCCAAAGGAATCTGCGTGCCACCTGGGTCTAATCCAATCAATGTGAATGACAAGGAGAGAAAAAGCCTGAAAGTGAGCACCAGCTTAGGGACTTTACCTAATGCCCAGCACTGTCACTTCAATGATATGATCACAGCACACAAAATGACAACAAAATTACAGCCAGCAAGGATATGGGGACACAGTGTGCTACTCCAGTCAGGTGAAATTGCTTTTTCTGACTACGAAATGGCTTGTCTCTTGTCGGATGGGTAAACATTTCCTTGTCAGGCCAGTAATAAGGAATGAGGCATGCTGGGCTGTACTAAGAGGGTAGAGCCAAGGTTATTTGGGATTCATGACAGGTAGTGGCTTATATTACAGGAGCGCTGAAAATTTCATGGGAATGCATTTAAGATGGCCTTTAAGTTATTTATATGTTGTTTGCTACATGTCACACTGCGATTTCCATCAGTAAATCAAAGTGAAGGGTTTCCTTCATTCTTGTTGGTTCTTTGACTGTTTAAGGGGGGAAAAAAAACAATGAAATCATCATTTACCTGAAGTCTTTAATTAACTAGCATGACTAATCCGATTGCATGTGGTGGTGCCTTGTGCCATGTTAACATAACTATATCCCCCTGTGGTTTCCTGCCATCAGTGATCTGCTCTGTCAGAGGGAATCAGGGTGCTTTCTGACAGAAAAGACAGCTGGAGGCCTGCTAAGGGGCGGAGTGGACAGTTGTGGCTTTTAAACCCTTATTAGCCGTCCTCCCTGGACCTACAGAGACACGCATCTACGCAGAAGTGCACTCCTACACCTGCTCATTATTGATGTCCTTTAAAGCTCGCACAGTCAGACCAGACTCCAGCGTGATTCTTTACCACAAAGCTCACAGTAAATTAACCTCAGGACAGGTGATCAGGATGTCGTGAGGAAATGCAAGTGACGGGGATCTTGTGCTATACCATACTAGAAGTGTACTACGGGGACTGTATAGTTAAAGTGTGAATTTGTAGAATGTTTTTTTTTCTGGAAATAAAAAAAAATAAAATAAAAAATAAGACTAGGTGAATAAAAATCAGACTTTTGCTCTATTTTTAATTCATCCACACAGCCTTTATTCTGAAACAGATAATGACAGAATGGCGAAACACTTACAGGCACTTTTTTTGACCAACTCAAAATCGGTGCTAAATTTAGTTTCAATACGATTGATTGACAGGCGGCTCAGCCAATGGCTAGCCGTTATCACTTCCTTGTCCGTAATCGTCATGTTACCGCACTTTATGAAGCAACCATCCGTTTGTATTAACGCAGTGGTCAGTTTGGATTTTGCCATCAACACTTTAATTGGTGTATCCCGCTATAAATGTCTGATGGCGGCTCTGCAGATATTTTGGGGCAATAGTCAGTCAACTGCCTCAGGAGCCACCACCTGTTGACTCCAACCTGGCTTCACCTTCCCACAGCAGTCCAAACGCTCAGCTTTCACAAAACATTACTGCTTTATGCAATCTACAAACACTCCCACTCTTCTTAGACCATGGCTAAAAACAAGTCTGGGTCTCTCTGGTTGCCTCATTCACTGAGCACTGAATAAAAACTAACGTAAATTAAAGTTTGTACCCAACTGTTACAGAGGAGCACATTGTGGTGGCCCCAGTTTCACTGTAGATGCTGGCATCTGCCGTGTTTCCGCTCCTGTCAGACTCCAGGTTGATCTTGGCAGGTGGTGGCTTCACCAGGTTCCCAAGAAAAGCCGATAGAGCTCATCGAGCAGTTAGTGTCCCAAATCGAGTAATAAAGTTTGGATTACGGCAAGCTGAGTCGGCCTCTACCTCTCTAATCACTGTGGTCAAAAACCGGTCCACAGTCTTATGCAAGCCTGTCACATGGGGTTTTATCCCTTTTATAATAAAGCTCTTTAATTTTTTTGCATCAAGGTGTTATGACAGTGGACAGTCTCTCACATCCTATGTTGTACTGATGGATCTCATCCTCAGTGCTGAGTTTGCAGCCATCTTCGCATCACTGTCACACCTTTTGAGATTACCTTTCAAGGAGGAACAGAGCATTACAGCAAAAGTAATGCTATGCCATTCTAGGACACACAGAGTGAGATCTTCACTGTGTCTTCAGAAAATACAGGTGTGGGCTGCTCCTAGTTGTGTTGGCATTTCTGTGTATTAACCTTGGTTTGCAAAAGAAGTCATACAGAACCAGAAGATCGTGGATGGATTGAAATTTCATACTACATGATTTCAAGTCGGATTAATACCAACCACATCATCAAAAAAAAAACCCAAACTGAGGATCAAAGAGTGACACTGACACATCATGGAGTCAGCTCTTCAAAGTGAGGCATATATCTAGAATCTTGAAACCATGAAGATATCAATGCCTCCACATCCAGAAACTGCCTATGGAAGAGCAAGCCATATGGGTAAGTGTATTGTCCGGAAAAAAACATTGCATTATTCTAAAAATGGCATGGCACAGAATCCAGAGCCACAGCATCCATTTCTATTCCTATGCTGATGATACGCAGCTGTATTTACAAAGCCAGATTATACAGAACCACCAGCCAAAATTCTGGCACGTTTCAAGAACATCAAGGTCTGAATGTCCACAAATGTTTTGCTTTGAATTCAGATAATCGGAGGTTATTGTTTTTGGTTCGGAATATTTTACAAATGAATTAGTCGATTTTTCACTGACCACTAGCACAACTGCGCAAAACCTTGGACTCATTTTTGACCAGGATTTGTTGTTTAAACGGTGTATTAATCAGGTTTCTAAGACAGCCTATCTTCATCTCGATAATATTGCAAAGATTCGAAGCATCCTCTCTCAGGGAGATGCTAAAAAACTAATCCATGCATTTGTCACTTCTAGACTAGATTAGTGTAACGTGTTATTAGCAGGATGCCCAAGTAATTCTTTGAATGTCCTCCTGCTGATCCAAAATGCAGCACCAAGAATGCTGACAGGAAGTAGCTAGACAGATCACGTGTCTCCTTTGTTAGCCTCCCTCCACTGACCTCCACAACGGCTAAGCTCCACGTTATCTACAAGACCCAATTACACCTTATGCTCCTAATAGAGCTAACCCGCTCTTAGCATGCAAGTTTATTTTTAGTTCCTTGAATATCAGAATGTAGACTTGGAGGACAGGTCTTCTGTATCAGGCACCATTGAAAAAAAACAACTTCCTACTTGGGTTAAGGAGGCTGACACCCCCTCCACCTTTAAAACCAAACTTATACGTTTCAGTTCAGTAAAGCCTATACTTAGCCTAAACTTTAGTTTGTTATGGTCATAGCTGCAGCTACAGGACAAGACTAGAACAGGCTTGTCTTAAACCTAGCTTCATCCAAGATGTTTTGCTATAGACCTGCACTGCATGAGGACAGCAACATGATCATCTGAGTGGTGCCCCTCACCGTTCTTGTCTCCCATTCTCTCCATCTTCTTCTCTTTTTTTTTCTTCAGCTCAGTCCCTCGTTGTGAATTAGGATTACCTCATAAGCATAATTGCACTCCATTGTTCTTGTAGTTTTTATGTGATGCTCTTCCCCCTCTTTTTCTCTTCCGTAAGTGTATGATCTGCAATCCCATCCTTGGATCACCTGTTTACCCTCACTGGAGATGTCTCTGTTAGATATCTCCTAACATGCTGACCTGCAGTCCCTCCCTCTGACCACCTCAGTGTTTGCTGCCTGTTTATATGGTCGTCTCTGTAGTACATCAACTAACAATGTGTCAGTCATACGTACATAGAACTCTTAGTTCTCCACCTAATATAATTACTACTAATAGTACAGGCTTAAGTGGGGATAGAAAATGGATGGATGGATATTTAATATATCTTGCAATTTCTTGAACGTCCTCAAGGGCCAGGCTCCAAACAGAGTCAATCTATACTGACGAGGATGTTAACACTTTATGGCAGAGATAAACATATTTACAGCCTGGGACATAAACACTTTAGGTCTCCATAGCTGGATTTCACATCCATGACAACTATACAAGGGCTGTTTTTTATGTTCTTTATCAGGTAAAATTATTTAAAGCCACAAATCTTTTTTAGTTTTTGTTTTTTTAGGTAAGCAGTCTCTGCTGTCAAATAGCCAGCTGTCACTTTACCTACTTAGTACTTTTGGCAAACTTGAACTGTAAGCAGACTTGACAGAGGATAATCATTCTCATTTTAAAGCTAACATGACATGTTATGTTGTTAATTTAGCCAAAAGACCATCCATCAGCTTTGGGTTAGACATGAAAGGGTCCAGATATGAAACTTTGCTAAGGAGCAGGCAGCTACTTTTTCGGGTACAAGAGTATGTATCTATATGGAAACTCTGTAATGCTATATGTATTTTATAGACAGTAAGGTTGTGAAATTGTAGACTATATTTAAAAAAAAAAAGAATACATATGTGGAAAGTATACTTTGGAAAAGATAATTAGTTCAATGACAGAATAAATACAAACATATAAATATATTTAACATGTACATCAATGATCATTTGTATCAATCTTTATCAAATTAAGTATGGCCAATGTTTCAATGTTAATCAGTATTTCATATACAGGTACTTATGAGCTACATGGGGCATTTCAACCTCTTCACTTATTCTTCACCAAATATTATCAATTTTGTTTACATCAAGGAAGTGCATTATGAACACACTCCACAAAACACGATGTTGAAAAACAGCTAAAATGAGATTTTCTGCCACAGTTGCAGTGAAGTTTATATCTCATAGTTTCACAGTTTATATTTCATCCTTTATATTTCAAACTCAAATCCATTTTTCAATGTGTAGGAGGAGAGTAACCCATATATAGTACAAATACAGTATAAAAAGGAATTACTGAAAGAAGACATTTATGTGGGATAAATGGCATAATCTACAACTGCACTGACTTGAAAAAGTTGAGTGATAGAAAGAGATGTTTACACATAAACTTTACTCATTTCCATGGTGATATTTAAAGTGTATTGTTATTGTGACCATGCAAACTAATAAAGATAGTTAAATATCTACACAGAGTACTGTTGTAGAAGAAATTTCATAGACCTTTCTTTTTTCTTCTTTTTTTCCATTTTTATATGATCATTTAAAGATTTAAAACCTATAAATATAAGGAGCAGATGTTATTATCATCTGTATTTCACCTGTGATATGCTGGAAGATGTAAATTACATAAAATATGCAATTACCCTGAAGTTATTAACTATAATAAATTTTCAGTCATGCTAATAAAAAAAAAGAAATACATTTAATACAATGTAAAGTAACAGAATATATTGTCTGATACTGGCAACATGACAATAAACAAATAGATTTTTGTAATCTGAATAATACAAATCTTGTGTATATTATCTTGTGTGTATAGGATTAATCAATAGACCTATGTGACAGATAATTGTGATATTTATTTTTCCTAAAAATAATTCACGATGAACTTAAAAATCATGTAACCTTTTAACTTATCTCCCATTTTTTTTATTTTGCTTTACGTTGGAGGATACTTAAACTAACTGGAAATCTCTACACTAGAATTAATTGTGCATTGTTGCTGCACTGCTGAAAACCTAGGATAATGTAAATAGTAAGGATGCTGTGAAAATCGTGCATGCGTGAGAGCTTTTAATGCCAGTTCTAAGACAAAATAGCACTTGTGAAATATTGCACTCCTCTGGGGAACAAAGTCCCTGAGAGCGATGCCTTCAACTGCTTCACACTCTCCGATGTGTAATATTTGGCTTAACAAATTGCAAGGATATAATATCAGGAAGCACAAAGTCAGCAAAAGGGCTAATGTCCCAACCAAAACTTCTTTTATCACCTGCTTCTGATCTCTTATCAACTGTTTGGTTTGTTGCTGGTCTCGTTAAATTTTAAAGCGCCTCTGTGACCTGGGGAGTGCAGTTGGGGTTTGTGACCATTTTGTTATTTCTGCTGCCATGCACTGTCAGACGTCTCCAAGTGAAGAACATGGCCACTGTCCCCCAGTAAGCCCACGGCATGAAAAATTCAGGCTAACTCTACTTTTTAAGCCCTTTCTGATGAAAAGCACACTGAAATGAAACTGACTTATGCCAAATGAATGTCATTGGATCGCTGTGATTTTTGAAGCTTGATGTTTGCGACTTTGAAATTATTTATTAAACATCAGTTCCATTTTAAGAGTGGCCATGCCTTGAAGTGTGCACTTACTCCTTTGAGGATCCTCTGAGATTTCCTGAGCACCATCAGCTTGAATCTGGACAATAGAAGACTGTGACTTAAGTTTAGTTTTGCTTAGTTTTTTTTTTTTTTTTTCTCCAAGCGTGCATCATATTATGTGAGAAGCAATAACTACCCAGTTGGAACTGACTCTGTCAATTTATCTTTCAATCAATACGTAGACTTGATCATAAGTGTCTTATTTGGTACCTAAGTATCTCAATTAAAAGCGCGTGACAATCTGGAGATTGACCTGCAATGGAAATTTCCTTAAAATAAACCACGACCATCGCACAGGCTGCTTGAGAAAAAGCAAAAATCTCAGTTTGAAGAGAGAATATTTTGGGAGGAGAACAGGAGCAGATAGGCGACAGTCGTGTTACAGGAATAATCTTCATTAAAATCACAGGCAACAACACCAGGCCAACACGCAGCTCATTGGGAATGCAGTGTGAAAAGAGAGGCCCACAGATTATCACTCTGTGTAACTCATGTTTAATTTATCTAGGAGCAATATTGTCAGGAGCCCTTCCTTTCCAAAAGAGCTAGAACGCTGATAAAAGCCGGAGTAAGACGGAGGGAAACCCAAAAATAACACAAGTAAAATGTCGCAAAATGCACCGAGTACACTTGAGATTGAAAGCATTGGAGGCATCCTTCGATATGTTTAGCGCAGGTTCACAGTCGTTTAATATAGCTGCTTTAGGATTGTTAATATTTCAAAAGGTGACTTCTCTATGGCGTTGACAATAAAGTGTTCAAACATCAGCCAGATATCATATGCGGCACTTAACCTTTGCTCTGATTTTAAACTAGACCACAAAACCCACCATCTGCATTCTGCATCCCTTCATCTACGAAATAAAGGCTGAAAAGCAAAATAGTCTTACATTCAGCCATACAAAGTAAACCTCAACCAATTTCTGTGTTCTCTACGGTGTGCTTTTTTTTTCCGTCCTCCTCCTCCCCATGGCTGAGTGAAATGGAATTGCCTCTCACATTCAAAGACAGCTCTAGGAAGGTGATAATAGAGCTACTCCCTGCTGTCTGCAGGCAGGAAATAGGAAAGTGGCATATGGGGCCAGGAACCAAATAGAGAGGAAATGTGACCAGGCAAGGGAAGGAACTAAAGGAAAGGTTAATGATCAGTTCTGAATTCTACAGGGAGGAGAACCATGTTCCAAGTTGAGAGGAAAAATAAATGTGTCTTGATTTGTGCCTCCTCCACTCACATCCAGGCTGCTGCAAACAAACACGAGGAGTCCAGTTCATTGTCTTCACAAACTTTGCCTTTGGTGATGCTCGCAAGGAAATACATATACATATATATATATTGAGCAGTATCTAATTGGCTTTTAAATTTCAGAACCCTCTATGCCTCAGAAATAAAAAATAGAAAGCAGTGTGATCATCAATTACAGTAATATCCGATGAGGAAGGATGCTCAGAGGCTCCTCAGTGGGTTCTAACATGTGGACACTACAGTCCTGCGTCCCATTGTCACCGTGGCAGCAGCTCAAAATGCTCTCCGGCTTATGTCACTAAAAAGCTTTGAGGATCTGATCTTTTCTTTAAATGAGCAAGAAATCAGACCACTGCAATGAAACTGAATCAGCAACAATTAATATATGAGGCAAGAAGCAGAAGAATAACATGTACAATTATAGAAGGACTCAAAATATTTATTGCCATTTTGATTGAATGCATCAAAATTTATATTTTGAGGTGGTATACCATCAGGGTGAGGTCATGCACATTTACAAAAAAATGGGGGTGTGGGAGATTTGTTTTGAAAATTTCACCCCGAAGCTACACCTTGATTGAAAGCGCTTGAGCCCTTTCACCACAAGGCCGCGTTGCGAGATGAGTAACATCTGTGGGGGAGTGACGAATCAAATCTGAAGCAATTTGCACTTGATTTGTGCTTCTACGAAGCTTCGTTTTTGAGTTGTCTGTTTAATTATCGAGAGAATGGGTGACACCAGGAAAAGAGTTGAAAAATGAAGGAAATTAGGACAAACGCCGGCTAAAATTGTAGCGTCAATAGGCAACTGTCACGCATAATGCGGAAATATTGCTGACACAGTTGCACAGACACACAACATGTCAAATTATGAAGAAATACATAACTGGATCAGCGCATATTAGTGGATCAGACAAGTCTTGGCATGTACAAAATGCTGTAAACACCAGATTCTAATATCCTGCTGGCACTGACTCTCGTATAAACAGCTGGACACAGGAGACAAAGCAGCATCACACAGGCCAGGTTTTTCAAGATCTGACAGCTAGATCTTTTGAAGCTGACAAGATAACACTTAAATGCAAAGGTGACATGACAGTGTCGTCAGAGCCAGATGGATCAATACTCAGCTTGGCTTGTCAGGATCTGAGCAGTGGTTCTGCAGCCATGTTTTTTTTTTGTTTGTTTTTTTGTTTTTTTTGTGAGGCTGCTGATTTGACGATAGGGTATCACTGTCTGCCACCATGTCTGCTCTGTTATCAATGAGCAGATTTCGTTTCTTATGTTGCTGCCGAGAAATTGATTCATTCAATTTTACAAAACAGCTAAGATTCCAGAGGACACCCACAATCTTTTGAATTTTAGCATGGTTTTATTCTCCTTCACCCATGCTCTGGTACTTGGTCTGGGTCGATCGTGCAGATTTGCTGGAGAGACTGTAAGGTGCTGTTCATCACAAAGTTTTTAAAGGGGCTATAGATCCATATTTTTTTGTGTGTTTGTGTGCTTGAAAGCATATATTTCAGTATCTGAAGTGACTATCACCCCAAAATTTTGAGACAGCAGAACCATGTCACTTCGGCGGAGTCTTGTAAAGGGCCATTCAGTGAGTTGTTCAGATTTGTGACATCACAGAGCCAGGTCAGAGTTGATACATCCATGCTCCCCATCTTCATCTCCACCCAGTTTCACAACATGCGGCAGTCACTGCATCCCTGATTTTCTTGGTAGCAAAAAATACCAATTTTTAAAGAGGTACACCCTGTGGAAAAGAAGGCTGGGGTGGAGTTGAAATCCTGACTCCACCCCCTAAATCCATCTGCTTTGAACAGAGATGAAAAAATGTGATGGAAAAGGATGCTTTTGAAATGTGTCTGTGGTAGTTTGACCAAAACTTCTCATAGACATTTCATTAAGACGTCATGTTATGAAAGAAGGTTATAATATATCTACTTTACATTTGGCCTTGCAGGTGTGGAGCTGTTGCTGACTCAATTAAAGGAAATTTTTTAGTGGTACTGAAGAATAACCTGAAGCTTTAGAGGTTAATTCAGTATCTTCAGCTATAGTTTGAGCACTAGAAATGATTTTTGTAGTGTGATCAGTGTGGGATCTTGTACAGCTGCTAAAGACATAGATATCTAAGTGACTTCACAATGCTTAGCTAACTGGTACGCATAGTTGTGAAAGTAAAATGATCAATGATCTGTCAGCGAGCAGTTGCAGTCAAAAGGCGCTCGAAGTAGTACACTTTTCCAAACCGTCCCCTAGCGATACAGCCAAGAAGTCCCGTACAGTAGATCAGCAAGCAAAACTCGGCAAGTTGCCTTGGTGACCATCCAGGCAGCACCGACTGGCACTATTTCTATATTTCTCTCCCCCTTCTCCCATCTACATCTATACACGTAAATAAAAAATCAAATCTATCTTTCAAATATTCAGGAGTCCCTTTTTCTCTAGCAGAGGTAAGGAGCTTTGTTGAATAATGCAGCCAGACTGGGATCTCCCAGAGCAGGTCTCTACAGGCATCACTGAGTAGGCCTGATCCCATTTGAGTAGCATCTATCATGGTGACATCATCATTCACACAAGGAGATATGATATGACAGTAGTACACTACTCTACTACTGGAGCCAACTCCGAAAGCGGGCAGTGGTGTTACTCATTTAAAACAGTCTACTGGCCATCTGTTGATGCTAAAATCACTGTCCGGCTGCCATATCAAAATCAAACACCATCAGTATGCCTTTATTCCTTTCTGCTGGATCCAAACGTGCTTTGGAGGGAAAGGAGATCGGCTGCTTGCGAGACACTCATTTGTTCTCCTTGTGTGGTTGTGGTGGGAGTGTAAATGTAAAAACCACAGGGACAAGCATCAATGGAATAAGAAAACAACATCTACATGCAGCAGCAGCAGGTCTCTACCTTGCAGATTAGGGCACTGGGAGCACTTTGCAGGCTGTTGTCACAGGTATGACGAGGGAGAATTGCGCTCTCTATCCCCAAGTTGCATAAAGGTGTGAACAAAATATGCAGGCAATTTGTTTTGTGCAGCATTAGAAACAGAAGGTAAAAAAAAAAACAAAGAAAGAGTTGTCTTTGGTTCATCTCGATCTGTCCCTGATCTGTGTTGGGTGTCTGTTTACTACGTGTAATTCAGGCATTTTCTTTTTTTGAATTTCCGTTTTATCAGTGGCTTTGAAGTGCTACAGAACACGTATGTTCCAGATCAAATGGTTATTTTAACTGAAACGCGAGTGCCATCGAGTCGACGACTAAACAGCAGACGCAGCATCAAAAAAGAAGCCGATCCAACCGGCTCCATCAAATCACAGGGACAAAGAGAGATTGTGAGCATTGGCACAGGAATTACCAATCTTGGGGGAATTGGCAAGACCAACAGCAAGCAAGTGTATTACATATGGCGTGCCATTTTCACAGCTTCCACGAAGAGAATACAAAAAGTGTTATATCTCACTACCTAGGAGGAATAAACACGCAAGATATGGCGAATATGGGAGACAAAGACTTGAGGTAACAGGTGCTTACGGACGTCTGATCCGAGAGCGCGGTGAGATGATAAACTGTGTGGTCTGAGCAGAGCAAAGGCAGTAAATGAATCCATCCTCCCACTAATTCAATGAGGTGTCAGTCAGGAAACTGGCCTGTCAGGATGACTTTCAGCTCTGATCGAGCCAGATGGTTTCTCAACACCGAATACATGAATTTATTTGTATGTAGCATCTCTGATAAGGTTCATATTTTTCCACACAGTTTACAAAGGTGATCCGAACGAGAATGTGATCTGCTATAATGTCCACGAGGCGCTTCGTGAATCGCTTCTGCAAACATGGGCATGACTAATATCTTTCCGGTGTTTGTATGTGCTATATATGACAAAGTGTGAGGATGAGGCCTTTGTCGTTACAAACGTACACAGCTCACACCTCAAGTGGTATCATCTTCAGCCCACTACACGCTATCATTACCATTAGATGGATCAATGCACTTTCCCTACAGTGTGAACCGCTATCAATTATGCAGCTATCTTTCAATTATTGTATATTGTGAAAATACCTGCTAATGAATTGCGAAAATACTGTGTTATGGTGTGATTGTACTGGGCAATAAGTGGTTATTGTACACTAAAGGCTGCTATTTCAATTAGATCTGTGTGGTGTTTTTTTTTTTTCCATCATTAAGAGCATTTGGTGTAAGGAGGTCCACCTTACACTTAACCAAAGGTGTTTCTGCAGTTGTTGTTAGGCAGCAGCATCGTGGCCCCAATGCAAAGCCACTACAGCATGTAAGAGGACTCCAAAGACAACACGAGAGTACCCACTGTGATTTTCACTGGGGATTTTGATATTCACACCTGTGCTAGGTGTTGTTTGGGAGCCTGATAAGCATGTGTGAAACCAGAGGGGTGGCTAGATTGCGGACCTCATTTGAGGGGAAAGATCTTTTCCTCGTAAATGTATCGAGGACAGAGCTGTTGTCTTGTATTTTTATGTGTAACAATCAGAAGGGACAAAGCTAATCAAGCACGGTGTATCTTAGATACCAGCCATGTGTCTAATTGAGGCTGCAGGGCCATATGGCTGCGTGCGAAAAATAGAATGCCCAATAACTATACGAGGATTCGAGGTGCATGTGCAAAAGTAAAATGTTTCCAACTTCATCGCCAGTTCGACAGTGACTACAAAGCTCACGTGCTGCAGGTTTATCCCAAAGCCCGCAGAAGAAAGTGGAGCCACCAAAATGTTTATAAGGTGCAATAATCTACCGCACATGAAGAAATCACAGACCCCTCGGTTACAGGATAAGAGGCTGAGACACAAAGCAAGCATGGTAGCTGCTCCTCCTTTCTCCACACTGGTGATGTTCAGTGGCAGCCTGTTACTGGAGGTGTTAATTGGCAAATTCAGTACAAGTCAAGAGCATGTTCCCTGTCGTCCTCGCCCAGCAAGGCTAGGTCATTAAACCGAGAATGGATTCTTTCATGCTGCCTTAACCCTTGAATTGCAAGTTGCAATTCCTCAAACATCCATGTTCAAAACCTCCCCTGTGCATTAGGGAATATATA
>JAOWBL010000014.1:9703217-9765165 GCA_028564865.1 Zenarchopterus dispar | reverse complement strand
TGGAAGTGAGAAAAGCAATTTCTCCTGTTTTCTAGGGTCAGTAAAGAGGAAGAGGGTCACAGATGAGAGAGCTCTTCGATTGCCTCTTGAGTTTGGGTGAGATATTATCTGTTTAATTCATCCTCATTTATACTCTTCAACATATCATATTGTTGCTGCTAAGGCAGTTGGTGTTTAAGTAAAACGTCACCTCATTAATGGTTGAGAAATCACCTTTCATAAAACATTCACATTTTTGTGAAGCCACCTTCGATATATTTTCACTTAATTGACCTGTTTCAACACTAAGGTTTACTCAAACAATAACACATTCAGTATGTAATGACAAATGAAAAATAAACATTGTCTGGCAACAAGTTATGTTGTTTTTAATTCTTTATCTCTGAATTTAAAAAACAAAATACATTTGAAAAAACTGCTAGAGTTTCAGACTTGAGTTTATTAATGTCTTTATAAAGAATGGTGTAGGAGAAGACCACACAGAACATTCTCCTCTTCTCTGTAGGGGCCATCTTGAATTGTGGATCCTTCTGCAGTTGGTAGGAAATTAAATGAGCCCCAGCAGTTGCAAATATGAACTCACACACGCAACATTAGCAGCTCGTCACCCACAAATTCTGTAGCCTTGAATGAGCACAGGCCTTTCATCTTTAAGGGAAGCTTTTCATCAAAAGGCTCGCAGGAAGCCGAAGCCACAAAACTATATTTAAGCTTCTCCACTGTTTGGAATAAAAGCCTACTTGTCTTTCCTCTAAGCCACAAATGTATCTTCTGAAGAGGTCATGGGAACTGAGAGGTTGCCCCTCTTAGCCATAAACATTTACGATGATGATCACAGTAGACAACAAAGGCTCAGAGTATTTAGTAAACAGCTGTTTCCTATTAAGTATGTCATCCTCAGTTTTCAACATCTCTGTTCAGGTGGCAGAGAGAGACCCGGATCAGGTCGCTGTCAGGTCGTCTACAAGGGGAGGTGGCTTACATTGCCCCCTGCGGGAAGAAGCTTCGTCAGTACCCTGATGTAATGAAGGTAAAGCAACAATGAAAAGCTGTACTTTATAAAAGATACAATTACCGTTTTGAATTACTTTCACTTACAAATTGCATGTTTGAAGCTGTGTGTAAAGTCTGTTTTGAAGATTGATTATTCAGTTTCAGATAATTGGTATGTTTTATTTTTTCCACAGTACTTAGTCAGGAACGGAATTACTGAAATCTCGCGTGGGAACTTCAGCTTCAGCACAAAAATTAGAATTGGTGACTTCTATGAAACCAGAGAAGGACCAGAGGTGAATACTTTCATTATGTTTTTATCTCCTTAACACCTCTATTGTCTTTATAAACCAACACCACGGTGATGTTGTTACATTGTTGCCGCAAAATATATCATATAATCCTAAATCGTCTTTTGGATTCTAAATCTTATTGTTGAAATTGCATTTTTATGTGTATGTTTGTTTGTTGTTAAAAGGGAGACATTAAACTATTATATGCTAAGAATGTACTTTTATTCTTGTTTGTTTGAGTCCCTTCTCCATCATCTTCTTAAAATTCAGGGTTTACAGTGGTTCATGCTGGCTCAAGATGAGATCGCTCCCACTATCATAGCGATGGATGGGAGGCGCAGCCGTCACCCAAAGTCGGACCACCAATCAACAGGTGACGGTGCTGGGGTCAGACATCCTCATTCTGAAAACACTGGTGATCGAGGTTTCAGTGATGCCAAGTTGTTACGTAAACTGGAGGCTCAAGGTCAGTTTGTATCACCTGAAGGTCAGGGTTTTCTTTTCGTCAGTTTAGGTAGTTGGCAACACTGAGATATGAGATTTCCAAAATCACTTTCAGTTATTTTAAACAGCAAGCATGTCTAGTTAAACTGTAGCACAGTTCCTACACAACTCTGATACAAAGTATTTCCTCATGCATGTCGTGCAATACTCGCTGCCAGCGAAAATAAGATTTTCTGGTCTTGGTTAATAACTGATTTTAAATCAAATTCAGATCATTTCTTTCCATTTTGCATGTATAGAGAAAATAATATCTTTTACATTTGTCTGGAATCAAACTTTGTATAAAACTGTTTAGAGAAACCAACAAATCTGTGTCTCTGTTTCCCAGACTGTAGGCATGTTGTGATTCACAAGGGTTTTTTTTTCCTCTCACAAATCAAATCTTTTGCATGTGGACGCAAACATTGTCTGTCTTTTGGGATCATTTAAAAAGAATATAGGAATGTGTCTTTGTTTTTCAGTTATGTTTTTAACTTACTGGAGTTTCGTACCCTATATTTTATTTTGTATTGCCTCATGTTGCAGAAATAGCTCGAAAGGCAGCTCAGATCAAAATGATGAGAAAACTAGAAAAACAGGCAATGACACAAGCAGCGAAGGAGGCAAGGAAGCAACAAGGTAAACAACTTCACTTGTTCTCCTTAAACTAAGTAACATGCTGAATGCACACCTAATATGTTTATTCTTTCTAGCTATAATTGCTGCTGAGGAGAAGCGGAAAAAGAGAGAGGAACTGAAGATTCTGAAACAGCAAGTAAGAATTTTCTTTCCCACGCAGATAGAATATTATCTGCCAGTGCAATTGAAATACAGTTTCTGTCACTGCACCTTTAACATGAGGTGTAAAGGTTTTAAGCAAAGTTAGCACAGTGAAACCCCTCAAACTGCTTTCCCCATCTGCACAGATCCTCTGTACGTTTTCACCTCACATCCTGTTCCAGTATTTTACAACATGCATGAACTTAACAGTTAATTCATTTGATCTTGCCCTCATCCTTTTACCAGGAGAAGATCAAGCGCATTCAGCAAATTCGTATGGAGAAAGAACTCCGTGCACAGCAAATTCTTGAGGTTCGTCCTGAAAGTTATTGCAGAAATGTTTTAAAACACTTCCTCTCTGCTCTTGATAGGATTAAAAAAATAACCCGACCAAGGGCTATTCCTAAATTATGTAGCTCCACTTTTAGTCTGCACATGTGACTAATGCCTAATTGGTTTCCTACAAAAGTGCCATTGAATATGAAAATCTCCTCAGACTGTCCCGGAGCTTAATACAAAATGCAGTATTTCATTAAGTAAGAGGTGGCACAGAATCCATCGTGGCTAGGTAAAACACCTATTTTTCATTCCCTCGCTAATATGAGCTGTGGAGAATTTCAGCATTCATAAATCAAATTTCAGTTGCCACGGTTGAAAAGTGGCTCTTAACAGGATTTCATTGGCACTATAATTACTGATAGAAATTTTCCTTAATTTATTCTCACTGCCCACTGGTGTTTCATTATAACTGCACCCATTTTGCCTCTCAGTGTCAGTGGGGGGAAATTATTATCTCACTTTTCAAGATTTCAGTGCATTAAAAGTGAGATCATCTCTGAAACCTCTGGCTCCAAAAGAATCATACTGAGTGAAATAAAACACAGTTAAACACTCTTTGAGATATTCTTTCTAGTTCTTATGTTGTTTTCATCAAATGTTAATAGAAAGAAATGTTTATATCATATAAAAAAATTACACTCAGCTCAAAAAATGACAGTTTTCTCAGTTTTTCTGTGGTGTACTCTGCATAACATCTGTTGCTTTGTGTCTACTTCCTCTGTTACATAACCTCAAGACCTGTTTTGTTCACACAGGTGAAAAGAAAGAAAAAAGAAGCAGCAGCCCATGCCAAAATATTAGAAGCTGAGAAAAGAAACAAGGTGAAATTAGATTAATGAGCAATGTTTTTGGTTTCTTTTGGACACTTTTAATACCACTTCACTTTAATGCACTTAAATGCATCTCAAGAGTTAAGTAAAATGTATGAAAACGTCTTTGTGCAAATTTTGGCCTGTTTCATCAATCTGATAGAAAATCTGAAAATCAAAGATATACAGAGGATTGTCAGAAGGGAAGAATTGGGACAAAAATCAGTCCCAGTTATCTTGAGTGTGTGGACAGCTTTACTGTGATAATCTGGCTCTGTTGTTACTTTACTAATCAGGGCTAAAGAAATGTTGATAGCTTTGGTTAATAATTAGAAAGGCCTAATCTACATTTATATATCAATGAAGACAAACTCATGACCATATCACATTAAAGTTGCAGTTGGTCAGTGTGTTTTTGATATGCTTACTGAAATTACCACTACTTTCTGATAATATCATATAAGCTAGGTAATTTGGGAAACAAATCCCCTCCTTTGGGACCACCTCCAGCTCCCAATGCAGTTATCAAGTTCCCACCGCTCCAGTCCCAGCTCCTCCAATCAGAAGCAGGGGGCGTGTTTACAGAATGTCAATCACAGTTCCTCACACACTCCAGACAACCTCACTCCCTTCCCTGTAGCTCCACTCTTCAAGTAAATATTCACAGGGCACCAGTCAAGGAAGACTGGATGTGAAATGTCTGAAAAAGGTTTATTATTTATAAAACTTATTTACCTCCATTTGTTACATTATTGGTTTATTTTTAGGTGTCTGTTTTCTGACGCCTCAGGTTTCTGCAGTAATGTAACTTACTAATGCTCACTCACTGCAGCTCAGATTCACTTGCTGCACCTTTGACCAGTGAAGCTTAGAGGGCTGGAGGTTTAGAAGTATTCAGTAAGATGAGAGAGCATGTCATTTTTGTATGATTTTAAATGTGTGTGGTTTGTATAATGGTTTCTAATTGAGTTATTCCTATTTGTGAAGGAGAAGGAGATGCGACGACTTCAGGCTGTCATACAGAAGCACCAGGTGTTTTTTTTTTTTGTTGTTTTTTTGTTGGCCATGATAATGGTTCAGTAAAATAATTTTGACTGTGGTTAGTTTGAATGTGTTGAAAATTATCCAAATGATTATTTGCACAATTTATCCCATAATTTTCCAAGTTGGAAATCTCAGGCTTTGATTTTGAAGTGTGAAATTCTTTGCCAACTGTTTCTGCCAGGAGTTGGAGAGACATAGACTAGATATGGTATGAGTATGTTTCATTTTGTACATTTAACAACATATTGTGCATGTGTTGTGATAAATGGCTGGCTGCAGTTATATAACATCCCTCTGCATGCTTTTTCCAGAGCAATGCACTTTATATATCCAAGTATATGCAGTGCATTATTCTCTGAATACTTGTTCTTCTATAGCACTCAATCTGTTTTGGATGTTTTAGATTTATATTTTTCAGATATAAATCTAAAACATCCTTTTTTATGTGAGTGTATGTGTGTGCTTCAACCTCACAATCTCCAGGACATCATGATACTTTCATATGATATTGATCACCATCTGATTGGATATGTTTTTAGTATTTCACCTCTTGCTATAACAAGTATCCTGCTGGTCAAAGTTATAGTACTGGAAAGGCTGCTTCTAACCTTGAGCTTCTGCTGTGTGTGTTTGCATCATTGTCCTTGATGGCTTTTCGTAAATGCTTGTTTGATGTTTTGTGTTAGGCTTTTATAAATTTAAACAGCATAAATCATGTGGAACAGATTGTTGGTGACATACAAGTGTGTTGTGCTTTTTAAGTGATGTATACACCTGTAGTTTTGTTTTGAGATATTTTACAATTAGTGGAATATGTGAGTTAATGTAAAACACTATGTGACTGTTCTGGTAGGAGAGGGAGCGACGCAGGCAGCACATGATAATTATGAAAGCTTTGGAGGCCCAGAAGAAGGCAGAGGTGAGTAACTGCTGTCCATGGAAATATAGTTGGCAGTAACATCACATGGCTTTATGTTGGAGCACCGTGTCTACAAATCTCAACAAAATTTGT
This sequence comes from Zenarchopterus dispar, assembly GCA_028564865.1. Classification (NCBI taxonomy): domain Eukaryota; kingdom Metazoa; phylum Chordata; class Actinopteri; order Beloniformes; family Zenarchopteridae; genus Zenarchopterus; species Zenarchopterus dispar. The sequence goes on along the minus strand of JAOWBL010000014.1, from coordinate 9,759,412 downwards.
TTGCTTTAGAAAGATTACAGATATGAAAAACATGTTGAGTATAGTCTAGAAGTGTGAATCCCTTTTGAGTGAAATTCATTTAAATCTTAACTGCCATTTAAATGTTAGATTTGATGAATAAGTTTCTGAGTATATTTCTAAAGATTTGTATTGAAAGACTAAATAAACTGCTTATGACACATAAAATCTTTCCACTTTCTAGATCCTCTGAACTGACATCTAATGTTTGTACTTGATGGTAATATTTTGTAGATACATATGTGGATTTTATTTCTGATATTTTTGTTGGATTGTTGGGGTTTACTCATTTAGATGCCTTATGTGCAAATGAAACAACTTTGTTTGTGATTTGTTTATTCAAAATCTCATGCAGTTTATTCCAAGTACTGCAGTGAATGTCACAACAACCTATTTAACATAACACAGAATGATTTGTTAATTTATCTGATTTTGTGATCCAACTTTTTGCTTTTGTCTGCATCAAGTCTATTCAAAATAAATGTAATATAACAATCAGATCAGCTCTGATCACCCTCTTCAGCAGTGTTGATCATGCTTACAATAAATACTGACAGTACTAATAATGTCTTCTCAATAGGAAAAAGAGCGTCTGAAAAAAGAAAAGAAAGATGAGAAGCGGTTAAACAAGCAGCGGAAGCTGGAGCTCAGAAGACTGGAACAGGAAAAAGCAAAGGAGCTGAAAAAGCCAAATGAAGACATGTGTTTAGCAGATCATAAGGTATTGACATGTTTTGGAGGTGTTGGCAGGTGAAAATTAGAGTTTATGTATATCACCAGGCAAAAAATCTGCTAAAAGGAGAGCTTGATATGAGTGGAATGTAGTTGATTAAAGAGAAGCTACCTGTGAATCACAACAGTGCCACCAAGTGGCTGCTGTTGTCAAAACAATCACCTGCTATTTCTGATCATATTATGGTTTTGTAATCGAAGAACTTAGTGCTTATATTAACAGAAAGAATTGTCCAAAACATTTAATATATTCATATTGCATTTATATGTCTCTTCAGCCGCTTCCAGAGTTGTCCCGTATCCCTGGTCTAGTCTTAGCTGGAAACACCTTCTCTGATTGCCTGATGGTGTTGCAGTTTCTACGCAGCTTTGGAAAAGTCCTCGGGTTGCACTTAAATTCAAGCGTGCTTACAATAAGCACTCTTCAAGAGGGGTTGCTTAACATTGGGACCAGTATGCACAAGGTGCAGGACCTGCTGTTGAGCATGCTCTCCACTGCTATGAGTGACCCTGGCATACCTGCGGGGCACAAGGTGAGTCTGTCACTGTGTTTGTGCTTTTCATTTTTTCAGTTATGATAGCAATAGCTGCAAAATAGGGAGTTTTGATTTTTGTGAGTATGATATTGGTGGTTATTAATACTTAGGGTTAGGTTAAACCATAAAGTGAATATAAGAGGTAGAAAAATCCTCTTGTGAGCTGGGCTTTTGGAGTATTACTTGCCCAACATCCTTACAGCCAGACGTGACTGTATTAAGGTAAGAAGGTGGAACAGAAGAGAAACGTAATATTTATTTATTTATGGAAGTAATTTCAAGATCCCCAGCAGCACATTTATCAGAGGAAGAGGATCCAGCTGATAAGAGCTGATGATGATGAATTAAAAAAAATTAAATGACTATATTTGTAACAGGTTTTTGAATGGGAATCTGTTAGAGCCAGACATGTTATAAAGCCAGCACCAGTAAGTATAAATAATAATGGACTTTAAGGCACTTCTTCATTACCTTCTTATTTCAGGCTCAGTGTGTATGTGTACCTTTTTTTAAATACAAAATACGGTCAGAAACATTATTTTAGTTATTCCCCATGGCAATTCCTCATGGCACTGTGAAGAGTAATCGTGCCTTTAAGAGCTTTTGTGTGATTCTGTGGTAGAGCGCTGTCTTAGCCTCTTGAGTGCACATGAGAGATGCACATTTAAGTATCTTAAATGGCCCAACTTATCAGTGAGCCGCTTTCATGATAATCTGCACTTTCTAGGTGTGACACATCCTTGAGGTCTCTTAAGCACTTTGCATCAGGAAGTGATGATTACTTGAAAGCACACATCTCCCTCAGACACACATTGTGATTAGCTGCGTAAGCATACAGCACATACCTCATAAAACAGGGCTTGTTAAAGCACTGTGGCTACCTTTTTAAAGCTTTTTTGAATTTTATTTTTAGTGCAAAACCATCTTGGGGGAACACTTGTCTAATGTGGAGATCAACAGAGACAATGTGTCTGAGATCCTGCAGATCTACATGGAGGGCCACTCCGGACAGACACATGTGGCAGCTCTGGCTGTCAGCCTCAAGACGAAGGCTTTTCAGGCCCACAGTCCGTCACAGAAGGCCTCTATACTCGCGTATTTGGTTAATGAACTATGCTGCAGCAAGGCTGTGATCAGGTGAGGACTCTGCCTTCTCCACAAACCCACTGCTATTTCTCTCTTAACACACACCTACATCCATCCGTCATAAAATTATGACCACTGGTGGGTAATGTGAGTAAACGCTGCTCGTCTTGTTACTAAACAGTCTTCTTCTGAGAGAACCGTCATCCTACCAGCCACATGAATGTTACTTTCCACTTTTCATTTCCTGATATTCTTTGCATTCCTGTCACCTCCAGAGGTGGCCAGATGTGACCTGTCAGAGGTCATTTTGAAAGGACAAGGAGGACCTGCTCAATGTTAAGCGAGTAGTTATAATGTTATGGTTTGTGCAGGTAATAAGGTAGACTGTGAAGGTTTTGGGAATAACAAAATCCTCAAGTTGGTCTTGAAATTAAACCATGAAAATAAAAGTTATTAGTTTGTTTTCTCAGCAAACATTTTATTAATTTCTTCTTGATGATAGCTAAAGTGAAGAGACACAGGAAATCTGCTGAAATGAAAAACAGGTGTATAACATACAATTCAGGTGTTAACTTTAACATTGTCTGATGTTTTTCTAGTGAGATTGACAAAAAAATAGATTACATGACCAGTCTGAAGAAGGATAAGTGGGCTGTCGAGGGAGAGCTTCGAAAGTGAGTATATATTATATTTATCACAGGAGGTTGTATATGTACACTAAAGACATTTTGTGTTTGATTCAAAAACTCTTCAAACAGTCACTCTTGTTTTCTCAGACTGAAGGGCATTCATGTCAAAATGACGGGGAGGAGAGACGCCAGTGTTGGGGGAGGAGACGCCCCCACTGTAAAAAACAAATGTAAGACAAGAGAAGGAGACAGTGAGGAAGAGGAGGAAGAAGAGGACGAGAGTGATGACCAAGGAGACAACCATGATGAGGAAGAGGAAGAATCATGGGGAAAGAAAGAGAAGAAGACAGTGACACGTGAAGAAGAGGTCAGGGGCATTTATGTCCTTTAAGTGGGGGGTAGTGACTTCATTAGTATCCGATGTGGTAAATGTCAGCTGATGCACTGACCTCAGTAATGAAATGTTTGTTTTTAGGATGATGGTGCACACTTGGGCAGCATCGAGGAGCTTGAGAAACAAATTGAGAAAGCGCACAAGGTAAATTAAACCCAATTGGACATTTAATTTTTTTTTTTATTAATTAATTAAAGATACAGCATTATGTCTTGTTTTCTAATTAGCTGCAGAGTGAAATTAGACAGAAGATGTTTGACTCATCTCTTTCACTGCGCTCCATGATGATTGGCCAGGACAGATATAAGAGACGTTACTGGCTCCTTCCGCAGAGTGGTGGTATTTTTGTTGAAGGCATGGCGAGTGACGAAGGTGCAAACCAAAACTAAACCAAATATAAAGGAAATCTTTATGTTTTTGTTTCTCTAAAACCGATATTACTGTTTTTTCCCTCAGGCTATGAGGAGATGGAGAAGGAGGGGGAAACACAGAGAACTTCTCAGGCAATCAGAGTAAAACAGGAGAAGAAGAAGGAGACAACAAAGCCAGTGGTGTCCATCCCGGTCCAGAAGACAGAGATTTATGAACCCTCAAAGAGTCAGCAAGACAAAAACAATCTGTTCCTCCAAAATCCCGACTCCTTATCTAACCTCAGCAAACTGCTTAAAGTTGTCAAAATGGCTCAAAAGTCAGATATCAATGCTCAGAAAACTCATTCTGCTGAATTTCCTATGACTAGATCTTACCCCTCTTATCCTACCTCACAGAAAGATAAAACACATACCTCAGTATCATCTCTGCTCAGTGTTACCAACCTCAAAAACAGCCACTGGATGACCCACAGCCCTCATTCTGTCCTTCATCGTGACCAGCTGTCCAAGGTATTGACGGAAAGCAGCAGGGAATGGTTTAGCCTCCTGCCTCGCTCTCCTTGTGATGGGTCCTCTGCAACCCCTGGCTGTAATCCTCCAGTCTCGTCCTCATCGCCTCAACCCGTCAGGACTGACGTCCTCTCCTTCCTCTTCCCTAATCCCCCAGAAACAGTGAGCCACAGCACCGCAGTTAGGATCAATAATATAAAGTCCCCTATGTCTCAGGTTGGTTGATTCTGTCTCTGTCTCAGTTACAAACATCTAGAATCATTCCATCTCTCCAAAAAAGCTTTCTTGTTGTGACTTCTTTATTTAGTATATCCACAGTAGTGGAATAAAATTGTGGTATTGTAATTTATTGTAATTTAAAGTGTCCCATTTTTCCTCTCAGCAAGTAGAGTCTGGCATTCATCAGAGCAGGCTGACACTGTGTGAGGAGTTCAGCTCAGTAGCAAGACCTAGCCTGGCCCTCTCTGGCAGCTCTCTACCCCGTATGCTACATCCACCCTCCCAGCATGCAGCGGGTAAAGGAAACAAGGTCCTCTGTCTGGCAGACAGTAGCGCAATCAAGAGCGAGACCCCTGAACCAGAGACTGACGAGCCCCCTTGTGCCTCGTCCCCTGCTGCGGAGGTGGCCACAACTCAGGACTTCCCTTGTCCTCAGCCTATCCCACAGGGTAAGAATAGCACATTGCCAATATGCATGTCAGATATGCTGGACTAAAGATATCTGTTGTCCAACAGAGCACCAGAAGGCATGCTGTGATATTTGTCTGTCAAATATATCTGATAAATCTATGTATGCATGTTTGTAGAGATGCTGCATGGTTGGTGGAGGGTGTCAGACATGGAGGACTTGGACCAACTGATTAAAACCCTCAACAGTAGGGGCATCAGAGAGAGGATCTTGCAAAAACAGATCCAAAAACACATGGAGCATATGACCCAGCTTTGTGCCAACAGTAACAAAGGTTTGTTTCCATTTATTTCTTCTCACTTGAAGATCAAACGGAGAGAAATAATCAAACAGAAGTGTTGTTCTTTTACCTTTTTTTTACAGCACATAAATGAAAAGTAGTTTGCTGTAGTGATTTAATTTATGTGTGATGGTAGAATTTGATGTGATGGAGCTGGTAAAGCAAAAGCAAGGGCTAAGCAGGGAGACTGTGGAGAGCTGGTGTGTTGAGCAGAGGGCCATGGATGTGGACATCACCCTACTGCAGCAGGTCGAAGCTCTGGAAAGAAAAGTCATCTCTGCCAGCTTGCACGTCAAGGTAGTTTCTCATTTTTACATATTTTTACACCTCATACAAATAAATGCCAACCTCTGTGTAATATGTCATTAATTTTTAAGTTGTGATATTTCACTGATGTCTCAATCAGGGTTGGATCCCTCCTGAATCCCGGTCAGACAGCAAGGATCTGGTTTATCATGAACACCGGCTCTCCTCACCCTCAGCATCAGAAAACAGAGGTCAGAGAGACACCAGTCATGAGGACCTTTCTGTCTCTGTGGTGCGGCGGTCCAACAATCCTCTTGATATAGCCGTTATCAGGCTGGCTGAGCTGGAGAAGAACATTGAACGAAGGTACCTAAAGAGATCTTTAAGTACAGACCAGGTTATTCCCTGTTTCAGTAACTTGTAGTTATAAATGGTGCATCACAGCATAAAATGCATCTTCTGCAAGTCATTGGCATACTCCAGTTAATTTTAACTACAGTCTCACTTTCTGTGGCCATTTAGCAGCGAGGAGGTGGTGGCTCCTGGGATGAAACTCTGGCGTAAAGCCCTCAGTCGAGTCCGCAGCTCAGCTCAGCTGTCGCTCTGCATTCAGCAGCTGAAGAAGTCTATAGGTTTGGAACGATCCATCATGAAAGTGGTCAGTACCTCCTGACTTTGGTCTTCATCTTGTTCATAGAAATTTTAATTTTGAAGAAAACTGGCAAATTGTAAGATGTATAGTTTTGATTTCCTTTAAAAACACATGCACACAAGCAACAGCCTTTAACAAAGAGAATATATCTGCACAACTTGACCTTTTAAAATCTTTTTTATAATCTTTTATAAATTCGTATTTAAAATATGTAGCTCTAAGAGTCAGCTCCTGTTATACTATATCCCTGTTTCACAAAAGGTGAAAATACATTTGAAAAAATAAAAATCCATTTAGTTTCAGTTTACATCTATCTACATTAGGTGACTACCACTTAACATAATGATGCTGTCAAAAAATCATTATTCAGTGTACCTGCCTGCTTTAAATTGCTTAAATTGCTATATTTTACATAAATGTGGAGTGTGTTTGAATTGTTGCATGTTCATTGGGCTCCTCTTTGTGTTTTTCGCAGCATTGCCAGCTGTGTGAAAAGGGAGATAATGAGGAGCTGCTTTTACTTTGTGATGGCTGTGACAAAGGTTGCCACACTTACTGCCTTAATCCCAAGATCACCACCGTACCTGATGGAGACTGGTTTTGTCCTTTTTGTTTACCAAAGGTATATCAAGTTGTTAATGCAAAGTGACAGAAATCTATTTTTCATATTGTGTATTCTTACTCTCTTGTTAAAAAAAAAAAAAAAAAAAGGTGTTACATTTTGTGTGCATTCTGTCTTTTAGGAAAGTTACCAAACCCCTGACGATAGGAAGCAAGAAAGCCGAGTAGCTGGAGGAGGGAAGAAAGGCAGTGAGCTAAAACAAAACGGTAAGCCATCAGAGGCAGGAGAGCTCATCTGTGTGGAGGATGTCAGCAGCAACAGCACGCCAAAGAGAGGTACCAAGGAGTTCAGAAAAAGGAAAGGAGATGATGGCTTCCAAGCAAAGTGTGGCAACTCTGTTTCCTGTGCAAAAAAAGTGAAAACATCCAAAAATGACAACGAGCTGGCAGTGTGTCGGTATGTAGAGCACACACTCCATGCAGAAAACCCAGCAGAATTTATTTTACATTGTGTAGCTCCAGTGAACCAGATGTTAATGTTGTACACACAATGAAATTAAATCCCACTGTATTTGCTATTCAGAAAGCTCAGTTGGTCTGCAATTTTCTCTCACCAGAATACTGTTGGCTGAACTTGAGGCCCATCAAGATGCCTGGCCCTTTCTCACACCGGTCAACCACAAAGCTGTCCCTGGGTACAGAAAAATCATCAAGAAGCCCATGGACTTCTCCACCATCAAGGAAAAGCTCACCAACAACCTGTATGTATTACTGTTGCTGTATTTTATCCCTGTAAATTTATACTGACTTGGATGCTGCTTCACAAAGATACTTTTTGTGGTTACAGATACCTAAACATGGAGACTTTCATCATTGATGTGAACCTGGTTTTTGATAACTGTCAAAAATTTAACGAGGATGACTCTGAAATCGGACAAGCCGGCCATAATATGAGAAGATTCTTTGACAAACGATGGAGTGAACTACTGCAGTAAAAAATAAATTTGTGGGGACACTACTCTAAACATATCAGACTCCTGTATTGGTGTTGGAAGCCGAATCTGCACTTTTGACACAAAATCCCTACACTCATAACTGATGGTGAGTGTGGAGGGAAAAAAAAGTTTCTGGTGGTCCAGAAAGCACACCTCACTGATTTATGTTTTCAGTAGCAATATTGTTTTCTTCAAACACTTATTCTTCATCTCAGTGTTGTCTTTTGGAATCAAAGATTTCCACTGTGGATACTTAATTTACCCATTTTTAAATATGACATTAAAGTTCTGTGTGTTTGTCTATTTATATTCAAGTATTTTTCTTTTCTAAGAAAAGGATGAATGTGGCACAAAACAATAAATAAATAGATGGAAATAATCTGAATATTGTTTCATGGATTATTTTTTTACAGGGGTTCCAGCAGGATTAACTACTGTATTGATCCATCTGCTCTGCCAGTGCAACGGGTTTTAAAGTCAGAATATCTCTACTTCTGAGGATGTTTTTCTTTTTATGTACATTACCTGCACACAACATTTACAAGTTTTCCATCTGATTAAATGTAAAAGATGCTGTTTTTTTGTTTCTTTTTTAAATCTTTGTTAGTTTGTTGTTAGAAGTTGACCTGGCTGGGCTTCAGTTAACCTCAGAAACAGATGTGATCCACAAGATCTGCCTCAAAACAGCCTAGTCAGAAGACTACAAGTATTTGAAATAAGTCAATACCTTTATAGGGCTCCACTTTTCAATAATTTGTCTTTATGGATTTTTTTTTTTTAAATTTGTACTATTAAGCTCTCACTAGTCTCCAGTAGTCCACTGTTATTTACAGTTAGTTTTGGAGTAATTGTGCTTTAATTTTGGTTTTGAAAAAAAAAACTCGTATCTGCCATTTTTCAGAGAAAATGCACCATCAAGCCATGAATGACAATATTGAACACGTGACTACACCATAAACATTGTGCAAGTCAATAAGTCAACGTCACGAGACCGATAAGAGCCGCGCGAGATAAACGTTTTTTTATGGGTGAAATGGAGGAAGAAGCTCAGAAACCTCCCACGAAACTACGAGCGACCTTCAACAACTTTGAAAAACGCTTAACAAGGCAGGAAAGCTTCGTCAGGTGTAAGTCAACCGTCGTCCTTGAAACGTTTTAGCGTTTTGCGCCACCTGGTGAGCAGACTGTCTCCTCTGTTGAGCAAAAAAAAAAAAAAAAAAAATGGTGTCTCTGCTTCGGACTCTCCGACATCACGACGACGAGGTCAGCTGCTGCGCCTTCTCTCCGTCTCTACTGGCCACCGCCTCCGGAGATAAAACTCTCCGTGTTTACGACACCGTGGACTTCTCGGAGCTTCCCTTCTCTCCTCTCGCGGCTCACGACTACGGGGTTCACTGCTGCCGCTTCAGCTCCTGCGGCGGCCACCTGCTCAGCTGCTCCACGGATGGCGTCACGAAGGTGTGGCGCCCCGACACAGGTGAGCTGCTGGCCGCCCTGGAGCATCCGAGCCGCAGCCCGCTCCGAGTTTGCGCCCTGGCGCCGGACTCCTCCCTCCTGCTGGCTGGGGCTTGCGATGGCTCCGTCGCCCTCTGGGACTTCCCCTCCAAGACCCTGCGCAGGTAGCTTCCAGTCATCAGTGACACGTTTAAAAGTAGATTATTTATCTGATGATATTCACGACTGGTGCGAACAACTGTCAAAGAAATAAATAGCTTTATTAGAGGATTTATAAGGTGGGACATTAGTAATGGATATCAGTTAATAATATAAAGAAAAACATCTTGGCAAGTGCTTTGTACCTTACTGTAAATAAATACATTTAATAAAAGTAACTCAGTTGATTGATTGTAATCATGAATCAGCTGCACTTGTGGAGCTTTTAGATCAGATATAATCATAATTTAAGATTGAAGAAGGTCAATTTTGATACCAGAAACTTAACTTTGACCAAAAAAAAAAAAGTTGTTGCAACATCTCACACTCTTCATCAGCAGGTGGAGTCATCGCTCACCACAAAACTGAAGTTTCTCATCTAATTCCTGTGTACAAATATGACACATCTAAGAGGGCTGTACCAAGACCTACATTACATTCTGGTTTATTTATTAAAAAAAAAAAACATTTGGGATTAATTTATTAGTTTTGTGACATTTTCTTGTTGGAATAGCCTGCAGCTATCAGTCTAAAGCTAGACTGCTGCATATTTATTGAAGTTATTTCTCAGAATATCAACATAATTCTGTTTTTCTTTCATGATCCCATGCACCTAAATTCATGTTGGGGTTTCATTGCCTTTCATGGGAACCTGAGTGAAGTTGGGAATTGAACCACTGACTTTACAATGGGAGGACTACTTGAGTTACAGCTGCTCATAACTGTGAGATGTTCTTTCCATGAACATGTCAAAGGATCTTATTAACCATGTTGTCACCGGTATGATGGCTTATCAGTCTTTATTTCGATTAAACTTATACTCAACTCCATAATTCAGATTAAAGAAAGCTTAAATGAAGATATATTACGAAGATAATGTAAAATATCTTTTAATATCCAGATATCACCTTTTTGTTCTTTGCCACAGTTTTGAGGCGAACTTTGACTCTTGCTGTGTCTCCAGTTAAAACCCCCAGAGGTGTTTTAAATGACTCATCCGACAAAGAGAATGAGCAGGATTGAATAATTGAAGTCACATCTCACTCCTTGACTTTTAACCAATGGCATACAAACATGTTCTTCTGCAGATGCAGTGTAGTAAGTGAGGCCAGTGTTGTAGCCTGTAGTTTCTCTCCATGTGGCCAGATGTTTGTGACTGGCTGCACCCACGGAGACCTCAAACTCTGGGATGTGGACATAATCCTTCAGCATGCTGAGAAGGATCCCCACGACCTGGGAGTCACCTGTTGCAGTTTTGCACCCCAGTTCAAAGTTGGTGAGTTGTGATTGTACACGGGATCATTTAGCTGAAAAAACAAAACAAAACTTCATCCTGCATTTATTTGTGCTGATAATTTGGTTTTAGTACTCTTAGGTCTTATTTGACACTTTTGCCATCACTTGGAACATTGAAAACATACATCTGAAACTTAAGTGTGGTAGAAATGAGTAATGTTTTCATAAAATATGAATCATCTCCATCTTTTTCTTTGTATTTCAGTTTAAATTGAGTACATTGAGATTTTTGATTACTTAGCTGGACAAAATCAGCAACTTGTAGATGTTTTATGATGATGAACTTTTTTTTTTTTCCAAATTGTCTCAACCAAAATATATTGTTTCATCTTAAAAAAAAAAAAGATATGTCCATATTTTATTTTTCGTCTTTTCCCCAGAACAAAAAATAGCGTCATAACAAACATTTTAAGAATCCAAAATTAAATCTCACAAGAGTCGGTAGGAGCCATTTGAGATGATAGTTTAATGTCATGATTCAGTCACATCACTGGATCAATCAGAGCAGCTGACTACAAACCTCCTACAATGTGTGCCTGTGTTTTTATGACAGGAAAGCAATTTGGGTTATTTTTCCCACAAGAATATTTTCTCTGGGACTGTTTATAAAAGATATATATCCACCGTCATCAACAGTGTTTTATGATTTGTTATGAATGACTCCCTTAGTAACAAGGAAGAAGCAGATTAAACTTGATTTTGCTCTCATTCTTTTGTAGATTGTCCAGAAAAACCCATGCACAGATAGACCTGAACTCCTTCATCTTGACATGTTAAAGCTCAGTCATGTGTTGCAGCTTAGAAAGTAGACATTTGCTTTATTTCTACAAGACAAAAAGTAAAAGATTAAAAAAAAAAAAACTTTTATGGTTTTCATTCATCTTCTAGGAGATTTTCAACAATTCCTTCCTCCAGAATACTTCAGACATCACCAGACTCTTGCATGCTCTGAATTTTTAATGTTTTTCTTAATTTTGCTTTATGTGAAATATTTATGATTTAGCCATAAGTATTTTTACAGATCACTTCATCTTCTATTCATGTAACTATTCACAATTAAACTTTTCAAGAAAAGAGGTTTAATCCAGTGAATTTCACCTGTTGATTGACTGTAGTTTGCACATCAATACTAATCTACCTTTTATTCATCCTTTCAAATGTTTGTATCTTCACAAAACACTGCTTATTGAGCTGTAGGATATGTGTAAAGTCTTGTAACACCTCACAAATGGCCCATGAGAATATATATATATATATATATATATATATATATATATATATATATAATATTCTATTGCTTGAATTGATTGAGCATTAACAGAATGAAAGACGGGATGTTGTCAATTTTACTCTGCAGATGAAGGCTGTGTGGAGCTGCGACTGGCCTCCAGTGGTCAGGACAGCAAGCTGAAAATATGGATGGTTTCCCAGAGCGAAGGAGCAGGTACCATTCTGCTCAATCCACTGCGCATGATGGCGAGAGAGACTCAGTACTGCAACCTTTAAATCTTTCTCTTTAAATCGGCTGCAGATTGTCCAGTTTTGATCACCTTCAGACCTTTTGCACAAATGCAGCTACTGCATGTTTGTCTCTTTGTGTGTTTATGAAGATGCATGCATCCACATTTATATCTCATACAATGTTCATAAGCAATTCTTCAGGTTGTGTAACCAGGTTATAGTTTCCATTTTTGTGTCCGAACAAGGTGTTAGTTCCTGAGATGTGTTGCCGTAGTAACAGTCACCTCTCAATTACAGTTTACAATACTATTTTGTTGGATGTATGAAGAGTGACAAGGGTTCATTTTCCATCTATAATAAATCTTGCATAACAGTCTTGTGTGCTGTGGGCCCACATAACCTTGAAATATGTGTTCTTTAGCTGATTTTTGCAGGAATAAGGAGAGTTCATTTAAAAAATTTAGATTTTATCGTTTCAGGTCTGCAACAATGGGGTCCACAGCAGATCTAATACAGACACAATCTATTTTTTCATATTTAATCTTGTGTGTGTGTGTGTGTGTGTCTGTCAAACCTAAGCCTGGGACATGAAGCTGCTTCACACTCTCACCAGTCAGTCGGCTCCAGTTCTGTCCTGTACTTTTTCCTCTGACGGAGATCTGGTCATCTCAGGGTAAAGAGACCATCGCACAAACACAAATCACACCGTCACATCTTTACACTTATTAGCAGATCCAATAAAAACCTCTTACAATCAATTTTTCCTCTAGTTGGATCATATTATGTTATTTAATTTGTTCTCTTGGTTCCTGTTGAGTTTAAATTAAATTCCCTGTTTGACGCTTTTCTTTTTCTGAGCTGTAAACTGTCAGGTGTGAGCACTGATCCTGCTGTTCTCTCAGATGGCCACAGGAGGCGTGCACGTTGTTATCATGAGGCCTCTATTAAGTCCTTCTGTTGCTTCTGGCTGACATTCAAACATACTGGAGATTAATCTGTGCTCCTCTGTTTGTTTTTTCTTTCCCTTATTTTTTTTAAGTGTTAATTTTTGGCAGAAGTCCATATCCCTTGATTACTCTGTAATAAAAATGCATGCATAGGGGTTTTGCAAATGAAGTTGACTTTATTTACTCTAATTATTCAACAGATCGGTGGATAAAAGTGTAGCAATCTATGATGCGGTAAGCAAAGTACAAACACAAATTGTCTTTTTTATTTCCCCATTCTCCTTTTTATCCAGTTGTGGCAAAGATTTCTCAACAATAATTTACAGCCTCCTTAAACAAAGATGCCAAACTTTCTTGTTTTTTGTGTTTTTTTTTCTCCACTGTTTGTTTACAGAACCTGGGAACCCTGCTCCACACTTTGAAACAACATGACAGGTAAATTAGCCAACCCCCTGCTGCGATGCAATCTTTGCAGCTATCAGACAAACAACAGAATAAGAGTCCCGGTGTTTCAGATCAAAACGTGTGATTTTTGCCTGATTAGTTTTTGCCAGAAGCACTGGGTGCAACAGCATATTCTGGTCTCTGCACAATCATTGATGTGGCACCCCAGGTAAGAGCCAGCAGAGTGCTTTGAAGTGCATGAAAGGGTTTAAGATGATCTAAGACTATTTTTATTCCTTCAGGTGGGGGGGGGGGGGTTTAAGGTGGGGGTGACTTTTAAGGCTCTCCTCCTGTGCCCGTTTCGGTCTGTCATACACAGCCATCACATTTCCTCTCCTTCTCTTCTTTCTTGCAGATATGTGACTTCTGTTGCTGTGTCTCCCACTTTTGGATTGATTGCAACCGGCTCCATGGACAGATCGGTAAATGTGTGGAAAATGGGAGATGGAGAAACTGGTAAATACAGAGCCTTTGTCTTCAAATCTACAATCTTTCCACTCTTTAAAGAAAGAAAAAGAAGCCTAGAAGCTATTTGCAGACCTAAAGCCTCCCAAAAGAGTGTTTTGGGAGATGTGCAGCATGTATTACTGTCTGGCTGCGGTGTGTACAGGAGGAATTATGATGGATGTTTATTGGTGCAGCTGGGCAAACTACAACTGAGCCTCGGGGAGCTGTTGTTATGGAGCTGAATGCCCCCTTAAACAAAAAGAAGTTCCAGCCCAACATGAAGGGAAAACATTTTGAAATGAAAAGGTGCAGTGGATGAACATCTGGAGGCCTTGAAGCCTCATCTGTGCAGCTCCTCCATCTGCTATGAGTCAGGTTGATGTTGTCAAAGCCATACCCTCTCCATTAAGACCTGGCATTTTATGACTCTATCTCTCTCTGTTTCACACACACACACACCCTCCCCAAATGCTGTTTCTTCACATTGAATGTATTCTCTTTTATGTTTTTCTGCAGTGTCTGAATCACAGCAGGAATCGTGTCAAGGTAAATTACTACATCACAGTGCTTTTGCTTTTGGAAAATGTGTTATTCAGTTAGTGGATGAGATTTAATCAGTGATGTTTTACTTTCACGGCACTGTGTGGAAAGCTCAGTGTCTGCCAGAGTATCTTCTTGTTGCGATGCACTTTTTTTCTGATTGTTTTTGCTTTTTTTTGTGATTATTTTTAAAGATACTGTGTTTTGACTCAACAAAGCAGTTGCAAATGGGAAAACAAAACACTTTGACTGCTTTGCTTGGAAGAGTGACACTAGTATTTTTTCTTCTTAACTGTAAAACTCAATGTTGTGTAGTTCCATTTCAAATGTTACCACATCCTATTTATTCCTTTTGATTTGAATTTGAAAGAAAAAGTCTGAGTCATGTGACATCACCTGAAGTGATGGAGGGAGAGTTGGTGCAAAAGTGGATAAACTTTTTAACGTGTTACTTTACTCTGATTATGACTTCACACTTGCCATACAGATATAAAATGTGATACTTTTGAAATATACACATTAAATTGACTGAAATAAAACTTCAAACTTAAATGTAAGGCAAGATTTCTTTTATTTACTTTATTTGCTGTAACATTTTCAGTCAAAATTGGCAACTGGAGCTTGCTTTAAGTATTTTTTTTTTTTTTTAATTATTAACTCCATTGGTAACATGCCAATTTTTATAATCATTACACAACTTTTGTGCAGTTTACAAATTTAATAAACTTAACAGGAAATGCTGTCAACAATAATCAATTTTAAATTCATTATCAAGTCAGCTTGCATCTGTTTCAGCTCTTTACTTAGTTTTATGCATTTGGTCTTATTTGCTTTAATGCTCCTGATCATTTTTGTTTTTGGCTAATTGGCTTCAACTTGAAATATTAGAAACACTATTTAAGAGGGTAAACCTTATGCTTTTATTTCAAATTAGGTTTCCCTCATCTATATCAATATTTGATTTTAGTTCTCAACGTTTAAGATGATCCAAGATGGGTTTTATACATGATACATAGAAAGTGAGCTAAAAATATGAAGGAGATGTAATGTATCAGTAGCTCGCAAAAGTATTTTGGCATCAAAGCATTAAGGACTTTGTAAAAGCTTTATGTTTATTCAAACAGTCATAATCTTGCCTGCTTTGGATACTTTTAGCTGTAGATTAAATGTGTTCGGCTCGCTGGTGAGAAAGTACAGCAGCCGGGTGATGGAGTTTATGAAGCTGACTGAAAATAAATTGGTGTTGATGTTTTTGGAAAATGAAGTGTCATGTCACAAAACGTGATGTGTTTTTACAGTTTTTGGATCAACGAGGCTCCCGATGAAATATGCCATCAGGATTAAGCTTTGCAGGCAAAACTTAGAAGCAGGATCACTTCATTGTTGGCTTTTCTTCTTGTTGGATTCTATTTGACAGTAAGATAAACACGCTATCATCAACCTTATCCTTTTAAGCTGTAAAGAATGAGAATGATGAAAAAGACCTTGTTTGTCTAACTAATTAAACACTACAGTTTAGCAGCCCCAGACTGCACCGAAGCTGAGTTTTTCCTGCTTTTGGCACAGCGTTTCCCCGACTCGGCCTTCTAGACTCAGAGACTCCAGATGCTGAGCTGCATCAGCCAAGACTGCACACAGGAAGCTGTGTTACTCTCTTACTGCGTTGCTCGCTGCTGTGCAGACCTCTTAAGTGGATATTTCCACTGGGTTTAGGTTTTCTTTTTGCACTTTTATGCTTACCAAAAGAAGAAAACTCAGTTAAAGCTAAACAGTGGAGTGTACGTTTATCTTGGCTGGACATTTTGACTCGTCCCTCGGAAAAGCACAGACTACCTTCTGCTGCTTTTGCTTGCACTGGTTCGCTCTCAAGGCTTTGTGGGATACATAATTGAACTGATCTATCATTAATTCCACATGTGCTTTCCCTCCTGGTGACAAAGAAGCTGCCTTGACTAAAGTCTGAGGAAGATGGGAAGAGCGCGTTTTCTTTTATTTCCATTCAGATATGATCTCTACCACTGCTACACAAAGCAGATCAAACCTTGATCAGGTATCGGTTTTTCTATAAACTGCCAGATCCAAATGCAACTCAGCCATAGACATCTTCTAGAGTTGATTTTTCTATCTACTCATTAAAACATAGTCCACTCTGGACGGTTAACAAAACAAACAATAGTGCTCACTTATTTCAGTAGTTTCAGAAAAACCATTTAACCCATCAAGGATGTTTTTGGACTGTGGGAGAACTTTTCAAAGGCATGAAAACGTCTCACAGAAAGGGCCCCAGCCGAGATTCAGACCAGAAACTGTCTTATAGTCTGACATACTTCGGTTGTTGAATCCTTTATTTTTATTTTTTTCTCCTGGCATGTACGTATATATGAAACTAAACCTTCTAGTTGAGCTATTACTGCAGCCCGAGTAATGTGGTGGAAAATGTAAACAAATCCATGTAAAACTGGCAGAAAGCAACAAGTGTGAAACCTCAAGTCTTGCAGTGTTTGGAGTTATCCTCCACAAGGTTAATGATCGGCGATGAGGCAGCTGTGAGGTGTTTTGTTAACAAGGTTGAAGCGCAACAGGCCAGTTCGCGGTCACCTTGTATGATGCACGACTGATGCTCGCTAACATGGAGTCGTGAAGGTTAATGAGTTTTATGGCACAGTCTGAAGTAACAGTACTGAGTTTTTACTTGCCCGTATGTGTGTTTAGGAATTCAAGCTCTCCTCTGAACAGAAAGCAAGTCTCCATGATGTAAATCTTAAATTTATAGTTTGGAGACTTGATTTAATGTCTTGCCCTTTGAAGTGATGCAACAGCAACTGTGCATGTGTGGGTTGGTGCACATGAAAGTAATTATCTCCCATTTCACAGCAGAGGGAATGTGTCCTTTTCTGTGGAGCGTGAGAGGAAACTGTTTGTTTGCAGGAGATTGGGGTGTAATAGTCAAACACTTCCTCTCATCCTGTTTTTTTTTTTTTTTTTTTTGTCTCCAGGAAGGAAGTTGCCCGGTCACTCCAGCTTGCTGCTCGCTGATTGGACTGAGCAGGATGTGCAGGCTTGGCTCTCAGAGGAAGGACTGGAGGAGCTTGTTAGTATCTTTAAAGCCAACAACATCGACGGAGCAGAGCTTAACCAGCTGAGCAAGGAAACGGTGGCCGAGCTGGGAATTGGTGAGGATGAGGATAGAATATGGAGCAGTTGTGTAGAGCACATCATTGTAAACACACTCACAGGACTGAGTTGTCATTGGGATTTATGCCCTGATCCTGAAACACAGCTGAATTGGAAAGCACGATTATAAGCTGCTTTTCATAGTTATGTGATTCAGGGATGTTTCTGTTTATACACTCGCATATCATGCAGCGAGGACAGCTTCCCACACGATGACCTTTGCCTTACAAACATTGATAATCCCTCTGACAATAAGATTAGTCCATTCATGGCTGTCCAAGGGCACAGTGTGGACAGTTTCTGTAAAGTGTAGCCAGAAAACCAAATGTAACAAGACCAGAGTGCAGGGGCAGATAATGTTCAGATATCACTGCCTCCACCAAAGTAGTCACATTTTATAGGAAAAGTGATGCTCACTGGAGGTACTTTCAGGCATCCAGGGAGCAAATTGGTTTCTACTTTCAAGATCTAGAAAGAGCTTCATAAAAATAATCATATAATCCTTACAATGAAATCGACACTGATACATGACCACACTCTTTTGTGCTGCTTTAAAGTGTGTGGTCATGTATTTTCCAGCAGACCGTCTGTCCACTTTTTCAAATTCCTGTTTTTCCTGTGTCAACGCTCCTTGTTATCGTTTGGATTAGTTTGTGTAGTTGCTTAATGCTGCATACCGGGAACACCCTGCAACACTTTTTTGATTTAGAGAGCTGTTTATCCATCACAATTTGCCCAGATCACAGTCAGCCAGATCCATGAATCTGCCAAATATGTCCCACCCTCCAATTTACTGGCAAATATATGACAAAAATCATGGGATTTAAAAAAAAAAAAAAAAGATGTTCCTTAATGAAAAATTGGGTGGGATTTGCAGTTTTCTCCAGCAGACCAAACTGTCATTAAATGATTCAAGGAATCATTTTAGTTAAGCGAGGGTGCGAGACTAAGCTGAGATAACTTTGATTGCTGATCTGTCAGTCGTCAATAGCTGATGTAACCACAGAGGCAAGGATATACGAGAATAAGGAGCTACATTCACAAATGCAACAAAATACTTTTACTGCACACAACAGTATGTTGACCTTGTCCAGAGGCAGGATCGACATCTCTGAACTCGGAGGGATCTGTGGTGGACCATCACACCAGTGGACATGTTTATGGTGATCAGACGAACCAGTTTCCCAGGACTTTTGGGGGAGAAATCAGTGCCCCATCTTCTGGCAAAGGCTCATCCAGATGGTCAGCTGCATTAGCTCCAAAAGCCAGGATCTGTGATGGTGTGGGGTTGTATCAGTCACCTTGGAAACGGTTCTTTACACTTCCGCAATAGCAGCATTAAAGCAGAAAAGTACATCAGACCTTCAAGACAGTATCTCTTCCAGGGACAACCATGTGTTTTTCTGTATAACAATGCAAAACTCTCCTGACATGAACGTATAAATTTTGAAACAAAATACTTTCTTAATATGGACCAACTATCATTGCGCACCTTTATCATAGTGTCAGGATGGAGACATTAAAATGTGGTTAAAGCTTTACTCTACCAACATCTTTTGGAATATGTTTTAGAGGTGTGAAAGCAAGAACGGATAGATATTAACAAATTAAATGAAGCTGATGAGACAGAGCATTAACTATCTCGGGTTTGTTCTGTTTATAATGAATTAAACTGTGACACACAGATATCTGTCTTTAGCCTAAGAATGACTTCTGATAAAAATCATTCAGCTTGCAGCATCGCAGTCCAGCTCATAATCAGAGTGAAAGCAACCTTTTTGATGGTAATGTTTTCTTTAATTCAAGGCGCTGCTCAGTAAATCACGACACGTCTTCAAGCTGTCTCCGTGTGTTTAGTATGGAGGACGGCACACATCATTACCGCAGACTGAGGACAAAGGAAACGGCCCGATTTCTACGTTCCTTGTCCTTTTCTGGGCCGTGCAACACACAACTATGATTTTCTGTGTGTGCAGTTTGTGCAAGTGTGTGTGTGTGTGTGTGTGGGTGTAAATTAGCATACACACATATATATATATATACAGGACACATCCGCACAAGGCAAACAAGATTTTAGCTTCCTGAAATATTCATGAATGTTTTGAGTCAGGGAGAGAAAAGTTCCTCTCCAGTATAATCCAACACATCTCAGCCTCGTTATTGTCGTATTGCGTCAAATTATGAATATAAATGTAAGATGGAAATCATTCTACATCCGATGGAGGAGTGTATGAAAATCCTGAACAAAGACTACTTTGTTAAAATGCAGATTAAAAAAAAAAAAAAAATTCCAGCAGCAGTTTATAAACTGAACTAGAGGATTTTATGGGTTCAATAAGTTCCATAAAAATAAAACCACTTTCTGACAGCAGGTCTGATCTGTTGTCTGTTTCAGTTTGAACCCTTTAAGACCTGAGATGTCCTCCAGTTACAGACGTAAGCTGCGTCAGCTCTTGGTTTTACTGGTTCACATTCATAGAAGGCCACATGAAGATGACCTTCACTGCAGTATGTGAAGTAACCACTCCCTCGCTGACAGGTTCTGATTGTGAGGATCGCAGTGGTTTACTAGAGGCTTAGCCATTTTGTATAAATGGATAAAGAACCTTCAAAAGACAGCCTCTGCACATTATATTTACAAGGAACTGTTTAAATGTGCATTAAGCACAATGTAAAGATGTGTTGTTAATCAAAAAATCCCCCAAAAGACCAGCAATTCACGATCAAAACAAACAGCAGTTTTAAACTTGTTAGTCTGTGTCGTTTCATTCATCGTAAGGAATGGCCAGGTGATGCAACTTTAAAAGCTTTTTTAAATACTCTAAATACCTGAAGCAACTTTAAAAGCTTTTCTGAATACTCTAAATACCTTATTTCAACCATGATCAGACATAAACTTCTCAAAATGGCTGTCTGCCAGTCTGAAGATAAACTTAATTAAAGCCTATAAATGGATACAAAGAAGAAAAAAAAAGTAGCAAAGCATTTCAGGTGTCCACTTTCTTAAGTACATTTATTTTAAGAAATAGTATTTAACAGAAACCTTGAAGGCTGTGAAGACGCTCTGAGAGAATTGAGTGTAGGAAAATAAATCCAAAATTTAATTTGATGCAAAAGATCTTCAGGAAGATTTATCAGAGTGCAGCGGTGGTGCACTGTTCAACATCTAAACATGCCCGATACATTTTAGACATAAGTCATGTGATCACAGGGAGTCCCAGCAGAAATATTTGAATTTCAAATGACAAAGTTACGTCTGGAGCAAAATAATTGAAGATTGGTGAACCGCCCCTTTTCATCTGTTAAGCACAGAAGTGCTTGAATCATGCTGTGGACATGAGGAATAGTTCCCTCACAGAGCAGAAAGTTAAACTCAGAATGAAAAGAGTTTCTACAGAGATAGGATGATTAATTTATTGTTTTGACTTTGCAAATTTGTCTCGCAAGGCTGCAGTATAATAAATGAACCCTGGATTGCTGAAAAATGCAGACATATAAAGACATTTTCCCAACTAATGCATAATGCTATAAATAACTTCAGTGATAATCTCAGTAATTAAAACAGTTAACACATAAAAGCCTTCTGAAAATATTTTATGTGTGGTGCGTGCAGCTTAAAACTCTTAAACTAGTTGACTGTTGAGACCTTTATCAGGGAAGGAGTGAAATCTGGGTAGAAATTGTGTGATACGTGGGCCGGTCATTTATGCAGTCCCTATAATCTTAAAAAAAAAAAGGTCTTCGAGGCTTCGAAATCCAGGCTAGAAAATATGACTGCAGCTGTTCTCGCCGCCTGAATGAGACCTCCTCTTTTATGGCAGCGCGGCGACACAGACACACAACTAATCGTGTGTAGCAGTAAAGGTCGCCCATCCCTTTTAGCTGCTGCAGAAATTTGCAGCTGATGACAAAGTCGATGGGTGCTGTCAGCGGGTGCAGGCTTGCAGCTGCGCGCAGTCATTTTCCTCTCTTTAATCTGCTCGAGTTTTATTCTCGGGCAGAATAAAAAAAAGACGTCAAGTTCCTCCGAGCTGTGGAGCCATCATGCAGCAAAAAAGGTGTCTTGTTCTCTGTGACTCAGCACAGATCGACGGAGCGCAGGTCCAGATTTACTCCAGGCCAGACAGAGGGCTATTTCACAGTGGTAAAGCTTGATGAATTGAAGTTAATGCTGAGTAAAATTCTTTTTCAGAGTCTGTGGGCCTCCGTGGTCGTCTCCTGAGGAAAATCAACGCCTTGAAGGCAGAGCAGAGCAGCTCTGAAGCCCCTGATGAGTTTCTGTGTCCAATCACCAGAGAGCTGATGAAGGACCCAGTCATTGCTACAGGTTCGGCAGTCATTTGAGTGTTTCACATGCGCGAGTGTCCACATCTCAGCGTAAACAAGCGTATCTCTTCCACAGATGGGTACTCTTATGAGCGAGAGTCTATAGAGGGTTGGATCAGAGGAAAGAACAAAACCAGCCCCATGACCAACCTGCCCCTGCAGACCACGTTCCTCACCCCCAACAGATCCCTGAAGATGGCCATAGCACGATGGAAGTCGAGCCAGTCGACAAACAGCTCATTTTAGATTGTCACAAGCCAAATAAACAGGTACTTTATCATCAATAACTGTTATTCAGATAAGTGCTCTTATCATTAAAAGTAATCTCTGCTTTGTTCAAGGTTATTAAGTATGATTCAGTTCTAACTTTATTAAATAAAAACTGTTAGGGGTTTCAGTGAAACTGCAGTTTGTTTTAGTATAACTGGCATGTCAGTTTTAGTTCATTTAGTAGATTTTTGTTTTTGCTGCAGCTTTAATCTGTCTCTTATGAGACAAGCTGCTCTTGTTGGCTGAGTTTAGCTCCACAATCTCACTGAAGAGATGCAGATTTGTTGTTTGATTTGGCAAAAGCACAGCTTGCTAACCGGCTCATCCCGGGAGAAGAGAAACACACAACAACTTGAATGAGCTTTTGTGTCTGTTTGGTGGAGAGTCTTACTCATCCAGGTCATCGTGATCCTCAAAAGGTATGAAGAGAAAACACCTGGACTTCTTTTCCTTCTTGAAATTAAGACAAAAGCCAAGGAAAACAAGTCCAGTTGGGATCGATTTAAGTCTTTGAGGAGTTTTTGTACAGTTTGATGAGACCATGTGTAACTTATTTGGCATGTTGATGTTAACTGCAGTCTTTGTTGGTACTCCTATTTGTATTTCACTTTTATTTCAGTAATTATGTCCTAAATGAACAGCTTGTTCATTAAACAAAACGTGAATACATTTCAGTGTGAGCTCATCCTGCAGTTCCGACCTGTGGCCAGAGGTGGTGCTGTTCAGCTAAACTTCCCACTTCATTAATCTGCAGCAGAGACAAAAACAGCTGCATGTTTACTCTCCCGTTGAGCTCGACGGTTTTGTTTTAAAAAAAAAGAAACCAGCAGATGAGTTCGTTTCACCTCAGTGGGTCTTTATTTTTTGCTCTCCCATGGTGGATGTGGCAGTAATGCTCTATAACAGTATGTGATCACCGCTAATAAAGCTCACAATACTGAAAACATGGCAACAACTGCAATTAACGTACATCATAAAATCAGACTGATGGCACTGTACCCCCAAAAACCTTTTCCGTTTTTATAGATAGCTTCTTTTTTGTTTAATTCTGTATATAAACTGCAATTGGTAGCATGCATTGAAATCTCAAAAAAAAAAAAATCATAAAATGTCATAGTAGCTGTGCAAAAATAACTATAGAAAATATATTGCTCTTACAATTAGCCAAGCCATTGGCGCTGTAAATAAATTAAACTAGACGGCAACAACAAGCAGATACAGAAAGGGATTCAGTGTTAATAGTGATTTATATAATGTACAAATATATTTAACAAATGTTTTAACACCATTTCAACAACATTGTGCCTAAAACTCAAATACAATACACATAACGTACACCTTCACTGAAGAGAAGGAACAGTACAGATTTATACAATATACACAAGTGGAGGATCTACAACATCCTTCGTAAAACACAGGAATGCCCATCCCTGATGCTCTTCCTCAACAGTCGCCTCACAAAACACTTTCGGCACATTGTGTCCTGTTGTAAATTCAATTCTGACCTGATAATAGAAGCGGTTTCTTTTCAAATCAGCTATACTCAACTGAAAATATACTTTCAGAAACCTTCAATTAAAAATCCAGACCAACACTCTCTGGGGGTTGACACACAAATGAAGTCGATTTTAAAGCCCAAAAAAAGATACATCTGACAAGTTGGATTGCCAGTAAAGGGTTTGAATATTTTAGTAGCTATTGTTGGAAACAATGGACATTGTATAAACTTAGAATAAAATTTACAACACATTAGGTCAGACTATTTTCTGTAACAACTGTGTTTCTTTTCTCTTAGCACCATAGACGTGATGAATACAGTTCAAACTTCCATCCAGAACAGTTCTGCTATAACTGTGTGTAAAGTGCTTTCTGTCCATGCTTTGTTGACCGGGACTGAATGGCACGTCTTCAAATACTTCCTTCAGTGCAACGTCTCCAGCGTGGCTGTTTGGCGGCGGACATGTCGACATGTTACAGAAGCTGTCAAAGCGACACATTGGGAGAAGTAAAACTTTGAAGTTTTGGTGCACTGCTGCTTGCTTGATGCCTGTGTGTTTATAAACAGCTTGTAAATTGTACTTGTTACAAGGCTTAAAAGTGAGGTTGGACTCTTAACAAAAAAAAAAAAAAACAACTCCATCTCACGTTAGATTTTTGCTATTGTGTGTGTGCGTTATGGACTGCAGGAGAGATGAAACAAACATCTCTACACATTGGACTCTATAAATGATCGCTTTGGTTTCATTGAAGCTACGTGAATGGCAGGATTATCTCGGGTCAGGCCGGGCTGCTTCGGCTTCACGTCCACAAAGGCGTGCGGCATAGCCAGCGCCGGCTTGGACTCTTTGTAACAGTTGGCTGCTTGGCAGAACTTTTCTGCAAACTCTTTCACATGCATGCCATTTTGTAAGCTGCCCACCGCCATGCCACCCTGAGGTGGTGGATATTTGTGCTGCTCTGGGTAAGCGCTCACCGGTTTGCTATGAGACGGCTCGCAGTCAAGTGGCTGCAGAGCCATCGCTGACATGTTGTGACACACAAGACCGTCAGAGGACTGGTTCAGCCAGCTGCGACTGGCAGACTGCAGGTTCGGATGACTCTGCAAGCTGTGATGCTGCTGTTGCTGAAAGCGTGCCGTCTTGTCAGTGACACCCATGAAAGGTCTGGGCTTGTACTCCCCCGCAGAGCCGACCTGTTGGCTGTACTTTGTTTTGTCAGGAATCTTGGTTCGGACATCGGGTCCCAGCTTGCTGCCCTCTCCCAGGCTGCTGCTGGACGCCAGACTGCTGGTGGAGCTGGACACGCGCATGCTGCTCATGCTTCCTCCCTGAGATGCTGCTGCAGCACACTTCCCCTCCTTTCCTGGCTCAGTGTGGTTCCCCTGGTTTCCAGGACCGGAGCAGGCCAGTCCATCCAGAGAGGATGCAGAGTGAGCATACAGCCTGTCCTGTCCCAGATTCTTGGTGCAGGATGAGTAGGAGGCCTGGGAGGACAGGAGGCTCTCATTTTCACAGCTCTGACCTGTGGAAATGGATGCAGCTGCCAGCAACATGCGGTTTCCATACACAGGCTCATCAGCTGGGGTCGGCAGGGGGCTGATGTCGATAGTACCCGGGCCAGGCTTCAGCATGCTGGACATGTGTCGGCTGGGTAAAGGGCTGGAGGGTGCGTACTGGGATTTGCCTCCTGTAGAGCGGCCCCCCACAGCACCGCCCACAGCCTGCATGGAACTCATGTGCTGATTTGTCTTGACTATCTGAGCCTGCTTGGTGGGCTGCAGGACCAGAGCTTGCTGGGTTAACGCCTCCCGGTGCTCTCGAGGGTACCTGTGGGGATGAAGCCTGCCGGGGCCTGGAGGAGAGCTGGCCGTCTGGCTCTGCTGTCCCACACAGTTGTTGACAGCTGCAGAGTCAGCGGGTGAGACTCGATTGAAGGAGTAACTGTTCTGGGACCAGCAGGCGTCACCTGTCCTGTCATGTTTCAAGGCCACTCCCTCTCCTTCCTCTTCTTCCTCCTCTTCCTCAAGAATGTCTCTTTGGCCTTCAACACTCCTTGCAAAGCTGTGCTCCGAGGGGTCTTCCTGGCCTTCGTCTTCCTCCTGGTCTGATTCGTGACCTCCAGATGCCTGGCAGGAGGGGGCCGCAGCCCCAGCGAGGCTTCCTTTGGTCTGACTTCTCTGCATCTGTTTACACTCCTCCTCAACTCGAGCCAGCAAACGCCGGATCTCTCGGTTGTTGGGACACAGCCTGGCTGCTTCGTGCAGGTCAGCCAGGGCCGCCGTGAACTGTCTGTGGATACGGAGCAGCATTGTTACCAAAAACCAAACACAAAGGTGACCACTCAAAGCTGGTGTGGCGCTGCTCAATAGTTTACCTGCTGCTCCTTTTAGCTCTGGCACGGGCATAGTAAGCCTCATAGGATTTGGGTTTCAGCTCCAGTGCCTTTGTTGCAAATTCCTCAGCCATGCCGAAATCCTAGAAAACAGTCAATTACAGTCAACCGGTTGAGATTCTCATCTTGCTATGAGGATGAATATTTAAGCACAAAACGCTAACTTTCAGATACATTTAACATGTCTGTGGTTCAGTTTCATTTCAGCAACTCATTGCCTTGAGGGCAAAAGTTGTTGATCCTTCCAGTCAAAACAACTTTGTGCCACAGATCGCGTATTTTCCAACTTGAGGTGGTGGCTGAATTTGACCCAACACAACACTTAATACCACTTATTTAGTGTGCACCTCAGATTAAGTTAAAGTAGAAAAACACAGGATACAGCCCGGGCTGGCTGTTTTGCTCATATCGTCTGCGGGCTTGCAGCATGTAACTTCATAAACAGCAGGCACACAGCAAAGGTTCTCCCACTGGACCAAGACTTATATAAACAGTCTTTCTGCAGAAACAGTTACCCAGACAAACTCAACTGTACAAAGACAGTTGAGTTTTTCTGATGTTTGCTTTGAGGTCAACCTAAAATAAATTTTCACATGTTACATCACTGAACAAGATAAATGAATAGTGGAGAGGCTGAGACCACTAGCTGATACTTTTGAAGCTTTCTCCTCAGATGACCTCCATTACCATCTGAGCACTAACAAACATGCATGGCCTGCTTGTGCTATAATCATTTCACACACTGATTCATCTTTTTCTACAAGTTCTTAAAACAGTTGCAGAGGGTTTCAAATGAAATGTCTATTCCCCCTCTCCAACCCCTGTCCCCGAAAAAAAAAAAAAAAAAAAAAAAATTCAAAGCTGGCTGAGGAAGAAAGAAAGGGAGGACTCACATTGGTTTTTCTCCGACAGCGGGAGAGATTGAGGTACAGAGAGACCCTCAGGTCTTTAAACGCCTTCAGGTCTTCGCTGTAGCCTTCTCGAGGAAACTTCCTGAGGGCGTACTGGTACCTCTGGGCCGCTTCTTTCATTTTCCCTTTCTGGAGGACACAGAGGACAGGTGTGCAGTGAGGAAGGTGAAGTGTTCATCAGATACTCCCCACGATATTTCTCCTGGCTCAGACCCTCCCCTCTCATCAATCAAAGATTCAACACAAAGGCAGCTTCAAAAACTATACACACACACTAACATGTAACATCTGACAGGTTTGTCCTTACTGCTACCAAACTGAAGCTATTAAATGTCAGACATCGACCACAGCAGCTCTGGTAAATGGCGTGTAACATCCTGTGCCACTCATTCCCTTTATTTATATTGTATACTAACTTCTTTACCAACTCCATTTTTATGTTTTTATTCCCTTCAGCTAAAAACACAACCCTGTCTGATCCAGCTCAATTAAGATTACATCTGTCTGCCTTTTAAATACAAAAGAATGAACTTTTCATTAATGCAGCACAGTTGACAGGAAGCCTTTTACCTTGTAGAGGAGGTTTCCCTCCTCCATCAGCTTCTGAAGAAGGATGATGAGGATGTCAGGCTTGGAAGTCGCCATGGCCCAGGCAGCGTTCCCTGTGGACATAAATGACAGGTCATGGTGGTGTTTTCAAACCAACACAGGCTCGTCATATTCTCTTGAAATTGGTACAAGGTAAAGTTACCTAAGGATTGTACCTGATCGATCGTAAGGAGATGTTCTGTTGCCTTAGTTTATTGAGGGCAGTTAAAGAAAAAAATTAGGAGGAAGAGAGTGAAGAGGAGAGGTCATGCAACAGCAAGAGTCATTCGTGTCAAGAGATAAATATGTTAACTGCTGTGTGACGATATATGTGGCTATCGTCTTGTATTTCCATGCAAACTGCTTAAACATCATTTAAGCTTTCACTACGTTCCTGTTTCTTCCCCACTGAGACAGCAGGGTGCAGATGAGCTGCCCAGTTTCATGAATATCATTTGGACGATAAGTCACATTCTTGAAATTAGTCAAGCAGCACATGAAGGAAAAAAATGGACCTGACATACGACTAAACGTTAATACGATTAAACCCACACACACGGAGGATAGATGCAGCGATGGAAACGGGTTCCCCACAACATTCCACAAAATGTGTCTGGTATCTTAGAGCTGAGATACTGAGCGAGACAAACAAGCTGGACAGACAAAACTGTTCCTCTGTTCATGAAGCACTCAGCTGACCACCCAAACCCGCACACGTAGTGCACGTAGACGTTTTATCCGTTTAAACATTAACAGCCTCTGAACGGGAAGTGCTCTTACCCAGCTTCGCCCCTTTCTTCAGCAGAGTCACCACCACCGATGTGTTCCTACAACCTATGGCCCGGTCCAGAGGCCTCATCCCGCTGTGGTCTACATGCTCTATCACTGCTCCTTTTTCTACCAGATACTGGACCTGCAGGAGAACACAGGTCTTAAACAACGCTGAACACGGCACCCGCAGTAAAGGTTGTTTAAACAAAAAAAACAAATAAAAGTTTCACTTACAATCTCTGCATCTCCAAAGAAGGCAGCGAGGTCCAGCGGAGTCCGTCCGTTTTTGTCTGTGTGGTCGATGATCGCACCTTTCTCTACCAGGAACTGCACCACGTTCTTGTGTCCTTTTAAACACGCCCAGCTCAGGGGCATCAGTCCCTCCTTGTCCATCGCAGTTAAAGATGCACCTTTCAGACAAACATTCGCCATTAGCAGGCCCTCGATACCGACTGTTGAATTCACTCGTCCAGCTGATGGGTGTGCATGAAACCAACTGGCACTCACCTTTAGAAAGCAGGAACTCAACGGTACTCAGGTGGCCCTCGCAGGCAGCCACCATGAGCAGCGTTCTGCCCTGCTTGTCGCTGATGTTAATGTCGGCTCCATGCTGCAGCAGCATCTCTGCTATCTGGGAAATCAAAACAATCAAAAGAAACAGTCAGTTTGTCACAGACGCTGTTTGTTCAAAAGCAAACAGCTGTTCGGCAAATCTCACCTGCCAGTGTCCCTGTCTGACGGCGCAGAAGAGAGGAGACACCCCTCGCCGGTTCACCTGCTGCACCACCGCCCCCTGCTCCAGGAGGAAGCTGCATACCTCCATCTTCCCACGACCGGCTGCAGCCGTAAGAGCTGCAAAAAGACAACACACAAACACACACGTATTTGTTATCTCGCTGCTCTGTGGAAATATAACGAAACAGCACAGTAGTAAGACTTTCCACTCCAGAACAGCAAGCAGACTTTTAAAGTCCAAATGATCCCATCCCATGACTCACTTAGAAAAAGAAAAGGCTTGGATATAAATAGTCGCTCGCATTCTTTGCAAAGAAATGCAAGCTAATGTCGGGTGCTAATTGAGTTTAAAAACAGATAATTATGTGTATGATTATTAACCTCATTAAATTCCTGCCTCGAGCTCCCTGGGCCGCAGTCGTTTCATGCATCAACAGACAAACATTAGCCAACAAAGTGAAACAACTCTTATGAATACACATTAACGTTGCTTATTCTGACTAAGACTAACTGGAACCGATGTCTGAAGTCATTTTAAACTCAAACCCAAACACCGTACTACTCTGAAGAAAGAGATCGCTGAAATGTTGGTAGCTTACAGGCGGCCTGCAGATGGACTGGTCTTAAATGAGCGCCAGTCCAAGTTCGATCGCCGCCAGAATCGGAGCGGCTCTGCTCTCAGATTCACCTCTGAGACTCGAGGAGCGGCTGAACCTCCTTATCTGACTGACATCATCCATCTGGATGAACAGTCGGAGCCAAAAAAACAGCCGCACCCTCCATCTGATCAAAATGTGGAAATCCTCACACGGCAGAACAATGACTCCAAGCAGCTAAAGTTGGGCCGAGCTCCAGGCAGCGACATGAGCGACACATGGGACGGCACAAGTTTACAAAGAACACACGAGAGCAGCTGTACGGCCGAGTCACGTCTGATTAATCACAGCTCTTTTAGATATTCTCAGATATCAAGGCCAAATTTTGAAGTGTTTTCTCTGTAAATATCCACGAGCGTATTAATGTTTTTATTCTTTAGAGAAGGAGCTCCGTCTTCTGATTTGTCCATTTATGGTTTAACACAAAAAGACTTGCAGTGACCTCACTCTCTCTAAGCAAAAAAAAAGCATAGAGACCACTTCTTGTTTATGTTACTGCTACTTTTTTCCCTAATCGGGATATCCAGGTTTTCATTAAGAATTCAATTAGCTATGACTGAATAATTGGCCAAATGTCAATTACAAAAGGCAGCAGGAAACTTTAACCAGAGCGGACTGAACTGAGCACGAACAAGAACAGCATTTCTGCTGATATACGCCGTTATTTAAGAAGAGCGAACCAAACATCCTGGTTACAGGTAAAGCAACTTAAAATGCAAACCTAAACAAGCTCTGCAGCACATGCAGATGAACTTCTCCACAAATACAGAAGCTATCAATAACCAGAGCTGGGCTTCTCCAGTCTTGCACACTTTTGCAGTTAATACTTGCTGATACTTGCATTTCTCCCGAACCTGCGCACTTCTTTCCCTCACAGTTTTCAGGTAATGCAGCGACAATAAAAGCACAACGTGAAAACTCCTTCCACGAAAACCGCGTCCACCATCATTCAACCGACTAAGCTTAAAGCAGTCGTGTGGAACAAATAAACAGCAAAATACACAAATAAAAATAACAAATCTTGACTCCAGATAAATGTAAGGAGCACTAAAACTCGAGTTCACAGGAGCACAGTCAGCAGATTCCAAAACAGATAGTTTCATGGTATTTGCTTCATAAAAGAGATGTTGCTGCAATTGCCTTGCTGCAATTACAAAGAATCTGTGCTGTTAGATTACATTACTTTGCATAACATGGATGCAATTTGCATCCTAAGAAGCATTTTCAGAGATGAAGCTTGCACAGATGCACAATCCAATCTGCCACTGAGAACACAACACACTGCGTCTGTTTGCTAAAATATGTGTTATATTACCAAGTTTTGAATATGCAGGAAGCTCTCGCAGGTGTCTGAGGGAAAAAAAATTATATTTCAGAAACGATGTGATGCTGCAGCTTAGTTGTACTGCCTTCGACCGCGACCTCTGACCTGCTGTTTGTTTACTTTAAAAGGAATGGCCAGAGGCTTTACTTTGTAAATAGAGCTGAGAGGTTAAAAAAAAAGAAACTGCACCGCAACAGGATATTGGAAATGTTTACAAGTGTGATAAATATTCAGGCTCCAGACAGAAACTAATGTGCAGATTCTTCAGTCCAACTGTGTTTATGAAATGAGCGATTTTCTGAAGTTCAAAAATCCACCGTTACCACGGAAACGATCGTGAGACAGCAAAGAAAGACGAGCAAAAGAAAAAGTGAGAAAAAGTCTTTACAAGTTTTTGATTAACCTGCTGAAAACAGCGACCAGTTCAAAACAAACTGGCGAATGCCTAAATGATTTTTGTGTTGCCTTTACATTTATTTTATTGAGATAATACTGGCTGCTCAACCAAGTTAATCACTTTAAATCTGTCCATCTGTGAGACAACCCAACACGTCCCAACTTTTTCCGCCTTTCCCTGGCCTGTGTGGTGGCAGAGAAGATTTCATGAAAAACTATTTTAAAATGCAACAATCATTTGACCATTTCAGCATCTGCTCGTGCGCGAGGCGACATATTGTGAATCTTATCAACTTCACCAGTTTGTAAGGCTCCACGGAGACCTTGTGGGTCCCTCAGACTGCATGTGCAGACTAAACTAAATATAGCCATGTCGACTGAGTACAACAACTACACACATCAATCTGCCTTTTTATCATAAAGGGGGGAAAAAAAGATCCCTAAAGTTTACCAGTCAGAATATTTCAAATCGTGTCCAAGGAAAGTAAAACTGTTGGTTTATCAGGATACAAGCATCAGTTAACTAGCAGTAAACAACTTCTCCACTGACGGCTTAACCTACAGCACTGAAGCACCAAACTGAATCCTGAAGACCTTGAACAGAGAGAGAAACAAAAACACTATCTGCATAATTCTCTCCGTTTTTTAAGTGTATTCTGATGCAGTTACACACTAAAATAATCCCCATAAAACAACTGCTGTCAAATGAGGCAAGATGTTTAATTTTCTGCATTTACAGCTCGACATCACTTGACATTGAGAACAGAAGTTCACACTGAACTCGAGAGACAACATTTAAATCGTTGTACTTTGATGTAATAAGGAATACTGTTGCTCTGATGTATATAAAGTATCAAAAGCATATTTCCAAATATAAAAAGGCAGTTTTCTTTCCATGTAATCAGCACAGGACCTCTGAAAGGGTTAAATCCCACAACTCCTGGACCTTAACTCGGGATTTGTGTGGTTCACTATATCATTTCTGTCCCATCGCTTTGCTCAGCTTTCATATTACGTGTCTAATACCCATCAGCCATCTGCTGCACCGACTGCAATTATAAGGTGAAAATTTATGGTTACATCTTTCTTTACCTAAATGTGACAGGCAGCGCACAAAGCAGACGATGAAGTCAAACCTGGTATTATCTCTGCTGGAAATGACAGCCCAAACGTAAATGATACAGAAACCCATGAGATAGGTTTTTTTTTCCTCTCTCTTTTAACTGGAAAATGAGGAAATTGTATAAAACTTGCACATATTTGAGTTGACTGATCTGTGCATCAAAGACGAGGCTTTGCTGAGCGGCGCAGAGATACGAGAGCGGCGGCGCTCGATTGCGGCGGGCAGGCAGGTCAGGAATGTGAAAACAGCAGGTGATGATACAAAACAAAGAGCCACGCAAAGCAAAAAGATTAATGACAACATACCCGTCTCTCCCCACAGAGTGTCATGACTATCAATTTGCACAGCATGGTCATTTTTCAACAGCAGCAAGCTCCTCAACACCTGACAAAAAAAAAAAAGAAACTTTGATTAATGGCATAATATTTGAGCACAAGATATAGAGTAAAATAAACCTTCAAGATAAAACACTGTGTGAGAAATATTTAAGCAAACGAATCCTAAATGAAACACGGCAGAACGGAGGACTTCTGGTCCCTGAACCACCACGTGTAATTATGCCAGTCAAGTCCGGTCTGATTAATAGTTGACCGGGGTCTCGTTCTACATGCAGATTGACAGCTTGGCTTGGCCCACTTCTGTTATTCCAAGCAAAGCCTTGGGATCCGTTCCAGAGCTAATGAGGAAGCCGAAATAAATCCCGAGTCTACGCTGCATCTGGTCAGCGGAAAGCACGCCGCTGTGATGGATCCCCAAATCCTCCAACCAGACTGTAAAACGCTCCAGACCGAGTAAACCTCCCCAAAGCTTCTGCATCCTCAGACTCATGGTGGTTTACATTTATTTTGGTTGTGTGTCAGTCGGACCTGTGCGTGTCCCATGCTGGAGGCTGCAATCAAAGCCTGCTGCAGAGCTTTGTTCTTCAGAGCGCAGTCCTGCTGCTGCCCATCGGCGCTCCATTCCAGCTCCAGCAGGTACTGGATTATCTCAGTGTGTCCCCGTAAAGCAGCGTGCACCAGGGCGCACTGGCCGCTCTTATCTACGTGATCCACCTGGCAGAAATACAAAACTCTTGACATTACTGCACATCAACGTTAAAAATAAACACAATCTTTAACATCTGCTACATGCAGCGCCAATATGAACCAGAGAGCAGGTTCTTTAATTACAGCAACAGAGCATCACAACAGCGACAGTCCTCACCTTGGCGCCCCTCATGCAGAGCAGCATGACCAGTCCCAAGTGCCCTGCAGCGGCTGAGAAGCACAGGGGGCTCATGCCGTTTTCAGACACCACGTCCAGGCTGGCGCCAAACTCCAGCAGCAGCGAGGCGATCTCCTGGTGACCCAGGTGGCACTGGACGCAAAGCACCGGCGCGTTGTTCAGGACTTCCGTACGGTAGTTCACGTTTGCTCCTCCCAGCATCAGGAGACGGCTCACCTGATCACACAACACGCAGATGCATTTCTGTTGTCCGACTGGACTGAACAGCTGTCTCATCTCCAGCCCCAAAATCAGAAAATCCGCAACACAAATATTTCACCAAGGCCTCAAGCACTCGGGCCAGCTTCTGACTTATTCCGATTTTCTTCGCAAAAGGTCAGCAACCCAATCAAGTGGCTCGGTTCAGCTGAAAACAATAATCAAGTCAGATGTTTTCCTCCATGATGAGTAAATCAATAACAAACAGCTTGTCAAACAGAACTGCCGACCCAAATGAAGCTTTAGCAACGGGAGATGAAACCGTGTGTGGATTCTCTGTTGAATCAATTAACAGACTCTATTAACTGACTCTGTTTTTCTCCCAGAGCAGCGGAAGGTCGCTCTGTGAATGATTCAACTGGTGTACCCAGTAACTCGCAAGCGCGACACAACCTCACTCCAGCAATAACCTTAATGGCAAAGATAAAGCGAGGACAATTCTGTCGCGAAGCCACGATGCATAATTTTGATGTAATAGCCTTTCCGGGACAGGCCGATCATTATCTCCGCGGAAACCACAACAACAGCGGAGGTTAGCGCACAAGCAGTTGTTGTGTGCTTGTGGCTTAATGAGCTCTACGACCAACATTATCCTGATCAGCGACTGCAAAGGACACAATTGGTGATTAGCGGGCTTTTCTCTGAACGGTTTTCAGAAGCGACAAATTATTAACAGCCATGAATAAAACTGTCTCCTAATTTTTTATGGAATAACACAGAACTTTTGTTTTTGTTAGCAGTGCTTAGTCTTTGATGCCTTTGGATTTCAGAAGCAGCGACGGTATAAAACTATCGATTGTTTCCGTAAGATAAGACACGTTGAGCGTCTTCACCTTCACATTAGGTGTGTACAGGTTCCTCAGGGAAGCCAAAGCTGCAGAAAGACCCTCAGCGCCGGAGCTGATCCACAGAGCTTGAAGCACGCTCGATGACACGCCCGTTTTCTTACTTAAACCCTGCAAGCAAACAATGCATAAATAAATGATGAAATAAATAAACAGAATATACCATCAACTGAGCTCTAATCATGACTCAAGACATGGATAGAGAAGGTGAAAACCAGATGGATTTGAAATTTTAAAAAAAGGTTTACTTTAAAAATATGCGCCTTGAGGATGTGATGTCCCAGCTCCATCGTCTGCTGACGATTCAGTTTCCCCTCTTGACGGGACAACATGAAGGCTATGAAAGCGTG
This sequence comes from Zenarchopterus dispar, assembly GCA_028564865.1. Lineage (NCBI taxonomy): Eukaryota > Metazoa > Chordata > Actinopteri > Beloniformes > Zenarchopteridae > Zenarchopterus > Zenarchopterus dispar. The sequence continues at coordinate 9,724,084 of JAOWBL010000014.1, read as the reverse complement.
GCCAGTCCTGAGTCAGAAAACAGACAGACATCCAGCTGAAAAGATGAAGAATGACTGTTGATATGCCTCATATAACGTCAAAGCGCTTATTATTCTGGCGGTGAAGGGCACCTTGGCACCGTCATGGAGAGCCTTTTTATTCTGGGCTGGTGTGAATACACTGGAAACGCTGTGCGCTGACCCACAGAAGGATGAGGTAAAGTTTTAAAGAAAAAAAAAAAAGTCTCCCTTTTTCATTCAGGCATTTGGCACCAATTAATGCGGACCCTCATTAAAAGGACATGCATGATTGCAGACCACTTTGATCTGGTTACAATTCTCTCGATTTGCGTCCAGGCACATAGAGGAACAGTGCAGCCAGCTTTTGTCTGCTTGCACCAGACTACAGGCCTTTGTTTTATTAATGACAGGAGCTGGAAGGCTGTGAATGACCAGAATACGAAGCTGGGCTCTGGCTCATTTGGAGAAATCCTTATGTGAGAGGAGGTGTGGAGGGATGGAGGGAGGGGGGAGAAAAGGCCAGTCAAAGTGACATCACTCAGCATGTTAAGTGTGAATGAGTGTTGCGGAGCCAGAATTACAATTCTGCCTCGCAGGGCGAGAAGAGCGGAGTAAGATATAAGCTTAAGTAGGATCTATGTAAGATTTATACGGCTGCAGGTACTTTGTTAAATGTTAAGGCGGGTATACTAAGCATCAAGTGCTACAACTTCAGATTGCACCATAAACTACAGCAGTCATCTTCTATCTCTTTACATAAAAATAACGTAATGGTGCATAGTAGAGTTAAAAGATGTCTGAAGATGTTGAAAAAAATCAAACGGCACATTTTTTTAAAGCTGCACAAGGGAAATTTGTCATTTCTAACTCAGCTCTGTGAGATAGTTTAAATCATTGCTGATGTGTTGAACAGTTGTTGCCATTGACAACCAGCATAAGTCTAAAGTTACTTTGGCTGTTTTTTTTATTAACACCAGGAAGCTAAAACTGTGACGGCTAGGTGACGTTTCCTAAAAGTGAGCAAATTATCCTTCAAATGAAACACAAACTGATATTTTAAGATGAAAGAAAATGTTTTGTGGAAGATATCTGTCAACGCTGTGACAGGCTGAGCGATGTTAGGATCAGTGTGGCGCCCGTACGTCACGAGCCATCCCAGTATGATGTCAGGAAAATAACCGAGATGGAGAGGGAAGCCGCACTGTTTAGAAATGGCCACGCAATCACGACAGAAACGACCATGTCCAGATTAGAAATGATCATTTCTAAAAAATAGAGCATAATGTAAATTAAACAGCAAAAATAAAAAGCTTCATTTGATGAAATTATTGTGCTTGAACAGCAGATTATTTATGACATTATTCTTTCACATGATGCTGGTTTAGGGAAAAAAAAAAACATTGGTAAATTGGTCGATTTTGACATCAGCCTGTCAGTGTGCCAGGTGGGTTAAAAAAGTTCATTTCCACTCTCTCGGGGTTATCGTATCTGCAGCCACTCAGACACCATTTCCTCTGAGTAAGAACTAACTCACGCTGTTTTTTAACGATTACTGCACTCGACTTATTCTTTTTACACAATCTCTTCTTGCATGCAAACCAGCAGCCTTTCAGACACCAACCAACAACTAATTGGAATCACGCTGTGAATAAAAACTTTATCTGTAAAAGGGCTGAATTTCCACTAGCACTTCCAGATAGAGACTTTAAACGGCCGAATATGCGATTTCTTCTTTCCTGACTACTTTTATTGCAATCATGTTGTCGACGTGGTTTAGTTAGATTCTGCTGGAGGGTGAAGTCTATTTGTGTAGCTCCGCCAGAAGTCGAAGTGCCTCACAAGCTTCTCATGCATGTAAAGCCACATTCCTTCAGTAGAGCTGCTAAGTGTATTAAATTTGCTTACAAAGCAGAGGACTGACCTGGGGTCACAGAGGAAGTCTGTACTCTCTCCATCAGCTCGCCACACGAGCCACTCTCTAAAGGAAGGGTGACAGAACATGCGTGTCTTGTCTCGCCGTTTGATGAGGAAGCATGACAGCAGCTCCATGCGTTGCTGAAAGTCCTCCCACGGCAGCTCCCCTTTGATGAAGCCGGCGTTGATGGCCTGAAACAGCTGCTCGTCCGTCATGGGGTGCAGCGAGGCCAGCGCTACGTTGAGGATGGGCAGAGAGCGCTCGAAGGCTGAGTTGGTCATGAATTTCATGTTGCACTGTAACTGGTACAGTTCGGCCAGTGAGACGGGCACGACTTTGTAACTGGCGCTCTTGATCACGAGGTGGCCCCTCTCAACCAGATCCAGGGTGAGTTTGAGGTACAGGTAGGAACCCTGGCTGCGAGAGATCAGGTGGCTGCTGAACTTGTTCACTGTGGCTGAGTCGGCCTTCCCGTTGAGGCTAATGTTGTTCATGATGTCCTTGCTGCCACTGACGCGATACTGGATATAAGAGTTGAGGTCGTTGCTTATCTCTTTGTTGTCCGTGAAGTCATCCAGGGAGATCTTGGAGAAGGGCAGAAGGCTGGTGATCTCCTACAGAAGACAAAGTAAACACAGTCAGTGGCAGAATTTAGGATGGTTAACTCCATCCTCATTGCAAAGTAGTCCAAACTCATGCTAGAGTCCACCATTAAAAGCAGTTTTCTTGGTACAACAAAACAACAAGGCCATCACTTCTTTGCAATAGGAGCTGCCATAAAAATTTTTTAAAAAAAGAAAAGAAATTTTGTCTGTCTGCATTTATTATCGGAGCGGTTCCTTTGAGCCGTGGGGAAGCAATCTCACCGAGCTGTCAGGCCAAAGCAGACACTTGTTACCGCTGGAAACGTGGCTGTGAGGAGAGCGGGACTGGGGAAGTTAAGTATTAGGATTCAGGAGGAGGCTCAGAGGCAAGCAGGGGTCTTAACCAAAGCTCAAATTTCAGTCCACGTCCCGGGGGTTGCAGAAATCAATGCACCTTAATCCAACAATCCTCTGCTCGTCTGAGGCTGGAGACACATTGCGTTAGTGAGGTAATACTCGGTTCCTCATCATGACACGGTGCAGCTGGCACACACATGCACAGACTTGGTGAAATGTGTTGATCATAATCCTTGAGATGGGTGAAGTGTAAGCCGTGTCCTCGTAGAATATTCCAGATATTCATGCAGCGATCGATGTCCAAGACGGGTTAGTGCGGCTGTGAACAGCAAGCGTTTTTACGTCTTCATTTGTAAAAATGACTTTAACTGGCCTCACAAATGGTGTCTGGGTGATTTCCTTCCCCCTCTTACATCTGCGCTCCAAGTTAGTGGGGCTTGTGATCGTTATAATTCACCCGTTCACTGAAATGAAGGTCTTCTCAGCAGGAGAGACAAGAGAACAGCTCGACTGATCAATACAGCTAAAGCTATTCACTCAAAATGGATTAAAATCAAGGTCTTACAGATGAACTACTGCGTACAGATAAAATCCAGCCGTCTGCAGAAGTTAAGAGTTTAAAGGCCACAACAAATAAAAGTCTTTACAAAATATTAAAATATGGATTTCTTTCTGGTTTTTTTACTTTTCTGACAAAAATGTTTTTATTACATTAAGTACGTGAATGCACTGAATGTAATCAGCTGCAACGTTCAAAACTAAATGTAATGCACTACTTAATACCACTGGGCGATTAATTTAGTCGAATAATTGGAATTTATAGTTTATGGTGATTTTGAAAAACAAGAATTTTCTTTCATTTGCTTCCACAAGTTTCCACATAACTCCTGCAAGTGGATCAGGTTTCCCACCGAAGGGGTGTTACTCTTTATTACTGTGCTTTCTTGCTGATTTACATGATTACTATTTATTTTGGAATAAAATAACCCTTAAAAATACAATTAGACTTTAGTTTTTTCATTTTTAGTTTATCATTTTATACTTTTTACTTCTTCTTAGAGAGAGAGAGAGAAAATAAATTGATTAAAAAACCCTGATAACCTGGTGTAGGATTACGGAGCTCTTAGGCCACATTTCCCAGCCCTAATAAATAATATGTTGTGATTACTGTAGCAGGTGATTTTTTTTAGAGTTGGCGAGATAAAAACCGATGGATTTAATTGCCTGTGTGGACCGAAGTGTTGAGCATTCACAACATCAGTTTCTGGTGTCAGCTGCCACATTATTAATCCACAAGCCCAGCGGTGGTCGCGTGGCTCATCGGACATGTCAAAGCCTCCGCCGTCCTCCACCGTTTCCTGTGTGGCTTCAGCGTGATGTCGGAACGTTTTTGTAAACCGCTCAACCGAGGGTCGTCGAGCTCGTCAGCTCAAAGTCACCGACTGCGGTTTCCCGTCATGCAGTCTCGACTCCCGGGTCACCGTCTGTCAACTCTTTCATGAACAGCCCTGGATTCGCCCGACTCTCGAGACAATATCCCTCATATTTGTCAAATCTGCAGAGCCTGATGCCCGTTAGCGAGCGTCCTAAGAGTTGCAGCAGATTCAGCGTGACGTTTGATACTTTCTGAAGTTGTATTGAAAGAACTTTGGAAAACAGCTTGACAGCGGCTGACTGAAAACAACCCTCATCATGACTTCTCTTCCTTACCAACAAGTTGACCCGGACGGTGACCACCAGTTTAAGCCAGGGTGGGAATTTGGCAATGATCTTGGTGATGAAGGAGGCGATGGTGTCTCCGTAGTCGGGCTTATGAAACTCAGCTTCATTCAACCCATCTATCAAGATTATGTGGTCGTCTTCTGAGATTCTCCTCTCTGCAAACACAAACCGACAACAACAAGACGTTGAGCTTCAGGATCATTACCAATGTTTTACCAAACATCTGACACCAGAACTTCAGATAAATGTACTTTATGTCTCCTGAGTTTTCATCCCAGCATGCAACTGTGCCAGAGTGAGACGCAACAGAACAGGCGAGCAAAATGGAGCATTGAAAAAAGGGGGTGACGGGTTTTTACCTTTACGTAAGTTGGCTAACGGTTCCAGGACGCCTCTCCGGAAAGCAGCCATGGGGTCCTGAACGCAGGAGCGCAGACTGAGCATGCTCTGGAGGTGGGGCTCCTTCAGCAGCAGCTCCCGGTACGCAGCGAGCTGATGCGCTCGGCACAAGAGGGCCGCGACGCTGTGGACAAACTCTGGTACCAAGCAGGTGTAGGTGTTGTCCGCCTGACAGTAGTGATACGCAACCACCTGGAACGCAAAGGAAGAGGAGGAGAAGCAGGTGAAGGCCATGATGATCAGGTGTGTCATTTATTTTTGGGCTTCAAGAATTAATAATATGAAAAAAGAAAGAAATAAAATAAAAGTCAGTAACTCAACAAATGTGATGCACTTCTCTCCTGCTCACATCCTCTTTAAAGCCTCAAATACTCTACTAAATCAAGTTAAGATTATATATATGTGGTACTTTAAGAAGAAATGGCAGTCGGGGAACCGTTGAGCACCTCAGTTAAACTCTAAAACTGAGCCAAAACGTCCCAGGTGGACTTCTTAAAGTGCAAGTGTCTGTATGGCTCCATGGAGGTCTAATTTAATGGGAAAGAGGAGGGACGGGGTGGGAAGAGGGAAAGAGAAAAGCCCTGGGGATAAACGCCTCTGTACTAATTAACAGTCCAAACCGGAGGAGCTGACACACTTCCAGGGACGGCAGGAGGCGGAGGAGCATGTGACCTGCTGCTCTGCTGAATCTGCCACGGCCACTACCGTTTAATGCTCCACTAACAGTGATAACTAGCTTCCCAAAAAAAAAAAAAAAAAAAATACGTTGCCTGGAAACACCAGGCTTTTTGGTTTTATTATTATTATTACTTGTGCATGTTAATGTTTTACTTATCTGACAAACTAAATGTGAATTTGCATTTACATTTCATCATCAATGCTTTTATCTGGAATGACTCGTACATAAGTCGTAATTACATCGTCATGTTTTGTGAATTAACAACCCTCGAGGTCTGGAAAATATGTGGCTGTCAGTCCAACGGGCTGGGAACTAAATTAAACTAAGAGAATAACACAGCAATTAAGGCAAGTCATCTAAAATAATTAAGTTACAGGGAACAGAACTGTGACGTGGTTGTTTACACCCCAAGAATCAAACATCTGGAGAAAAAAAAAAGCTGACTGTGGAAGATTCGTTTGAGTCACAGAAATCGAAGGTTTCAACGAAGGAAAACGGTGAAATCCAGTCCCGTGGATACTGTAAAGTGTCAATTCACGTGAAGACGATGCAGGAGTCACCTGACTGCAGGGATGCTTCGGTTTACTTTCCAAGTCGCGATGACGCAACTCTGAAGTCAACCTGTCGCAGTTATTTGACTGGCACGACTACAAATTTATGTTAAAAGTTCAGTCTCTAACAGCAATCGCACAGAAAGCTTGTGATATCCCATAAAACGTACAAGTCTCAGCGGCACGTTGAGAGACCGCTTTCAAACCAGTGATTTAAAAGAGTCGGCAGAATCTGACTGAAGCTGCTCAGAGTTGCATCAGTGTTCACACATCACAGGAACCGAGTCCCTCAGAGAGCGCCTTTTGGAAACGCTTTACACAGCAATTGACTCCAGAGATATTGCTCGAGTTTCACAGACAGTTATGTGAAGCAGCATGAGCTGTACCAACAGGAGGTTGGGATGGGGGGGTTAGGAAGATATGCCAAAGACTGCTTTTTAGAAGGTAATGACATGAGTTCACGTGTCACAAGACTACCAGTTTTTATAAAGTAACTTTAGACGGAAGATCAGTGACAGATATCACACTGCATACTCTATTACCAAGAGGATTACTGACATCAAGTGAATGACTGAATTCACCATCTCTGAAACACAATGGTCCCAAGTCGTCTTTGTTAGAGCTATCAGAAGGCAGAACGATGCCAAAGTTATTAAATACCTCGGAGATCTGACGTCCCATGAGCCAAGAAAGACATTTCTGCAGAAAGAGCTTTTAATTGTACAATTAAGATGCCTAAAAGCAGCCAAGTCAAGGTGCCTGTAGAAGAAACGTTTCGGTCCAGTGGTGAAAGACTCGACTACTGTGACAGAGACAGATGTTCATGAATATGCTCTTTGACTGATGTGCCCGTTTGTGTTGATCCTGTCCCAGAAAAGCAGTGTCCACTGCTCAGGATCTGACTCAAATTAAAAGTAGAAAGACACTCTTTGGTATATTTAATCTCTTCTGATGAGTTTCAGTCTGTGAGAGGATCTTTTTCTCTTTTCTGCTTCCTCTGGCATCTAATGAGCTTAAAATACATCCAAACAGGAGAAAACCTCTAATGTTACACTCGTTAACATTTGGTTTTAGATCTACGGTTGATTTAATTCAAGTATATTTCATTAATAGTGGTTTTTATGTTCTGTCTTTGAAGATTTAAAGTGACAGAATGTAAAGTGTGGATTTATTTAAGCTTCAGCCTGAAATGATAACCTCGTCGACTGCGTTGTCTCAGCTCTTCAGTCAGCGCTCTGTCACGCCTCGTGACATCCATCCATCCATCTCTGACTGTACAAATAAAATGTTACGCCGACTTCTCGTATCCTGCATCTGAATGAGCGCTCCACAGCCAGCGGCACCACAATCACACACCGTATTTTCCCCTCCGAAGGTTTAAAGTCTTTTTAGTGTTTAACACATCGCTGCCTCAAATAAACAGGTTTGGGTTTCTCTGGTGCTGTGATTTTCCCATCTACCTTCGAAGCCAGACGTTTGACAGCCTCCTCCCTGTGTCTCTGCATCTCAGGGGTCCCTGGGCAGCTGGTGGTCCTCAGTGTGTTGTTGGCACTGGATGGCGGCGTGGGCTGCGGCGGCTGGCTGAGAGGAAGTTCTGTATTTTGTCCTGCAACGCCCAGAAGACACAGTTAGCACAATAAAATGCCCCGAAGCCACAACTATTTGTTAATAACTTGACTGTATGATGTAAAAGGCATGAATGAACATATTTTGATCAATCTAGAAGTAATTTTTTAAAGCCGCTTACCTTTAGGGGAGGCACTTGGACTGTTGGAGGCTATCTGACGCATGCGTCCTCCGTGGCAGCTCAGCGCGACCAGCCGGGAGACAATGGCCGTCTTCCCGTAACCCACGCTGCCCACCACCACAGCGCCGTGCATCCCGGAGGAGTCGCAGCTCTTCAGGACGTCTTCGAGCTTCTGGAAAAGCCAATCTCGACCGATGAACACAGAGTCCATGGTGATGCTGGGCACCTCGAACAGCAAGGGCTTGAGCATGATATCCACTGGTTTGTAGGGAGCAAAACGTGCTAAAAGAGAGAAGAAAAAATTAAATTAAACTCATTTCAGTTGTCTGTCGTGTTAAGACTATGAAATATGCAGCCACCTGTTTTGTTTGTTTTTGTACTGTCAGAGGTTCATTTTTTTTCCCTTCATTTCATCGATCTTTTAGAAGTTAACTGTCTTTTTACACTGGTAACTTTACCCTAAAGCTGAATTCTTCCTCATCTTCCACCCCTGCAAACACTGTTCTCGAATCATGTACAAAATTTTAGGGAATGTCTCAATTATTTGTTTTACTTGCAGAAAAATGAACGTGGCAGTTCCAACATCGACAAAATCTTTTAGAGCTCCGATACTTACAACATCCACAAATATTATCACTGCAACCCTCAACAATACTGCTGGAAGAAACGCAGAAGGATAGATTAACTGTCACCGGCCGATTTTAAAAACATGACTGCTGATCACGATTTCTGGATTTAAGAAAAGATCAAAACTAGCCTTCTGAAAAAGGGATGCTTTGTTCAACTCCTCTCCGAGCAAAAAGTTGGCTGCTTAAAATTTTATTTGCATAGAAATCAAAAATTAAAAACTACGGAACAAGTCGATGTGAGAAGATGTGAATATCTCGCTCTTTTTTCTTCACACTGAGCCAAATCTTACATTTCTGTTTCTTTTAAAGATGGAGAATCTCCATCAAAATTTAAAAAAAAAAAATCCTCTTTTCTCTATACAGAGTTAAAATCAATCATAGTGTCCAGGAGACTTCTGTCTAACCTAGTATTTTTCTGCTATAACAGTAAATAATGTATGAAAATTCATAACACATGCTGGACCTAAAGTGGTACACCATGTACAGAACAACAAGAGTTTTGAGAAGAGCAAATGTTTCATTTTGAATGAGTGAATGTGTTCAAATCATCCTTGCTATACAGTCCCACCTCCCAAAATAAACCCTTGTTTCCTGAATGTCTCAATTCACATTTAAAAAACAGAAAAATTCCCAGAGGATTTACTGAACAGGAATGGCTGCACAGACAGTCTCAGTGCAGATCCGTTATTTAAAAGTTTACCACTGCCTCTACGACTCCATAAACTTATTCTTGAGAAGTTGTTTCAACAGAGAACCAAATAGACGAAACATGAATGAATTTATTCTTGTTCTCATCACATATTAATTCTGAGGGATTTATCTGAGTAACGATGAGGGTTTGAAAGAAATCCAAGACGAAGTTTGTTGAACAAAGAAATGTTTACTTTTTTTATATGTAAAGCTGGAGAACAACATGCATTGAGTGCAGTAATGATTACACTGCAAATTAGAAACGTATCTGAACTTCTCTGTTTGTTTGTTTTCTACACTAAAGTACTTTAGATTTAAAACATCTGCTGGGACTTGTTTTTTAAAGTGCTTTCTTTGTCCTTTCATTTGAGAATGCTTTTTACGTCCACACCAGATCAACATAGCTATCATTTATACTGCTGTGTTTACAGTTGTAATTACTTTAAATTAATTTGGCTTCTCCCACTTTATTACCTGCTGAAAGTAACGTCAAACTTGTCGCTTGGCTGTAAACTGTCTGTGACTATATTCACATTTGTAAATCGGATATTTAATTTACTGACTGTTGTGTTTTCTCACATGCAGTGCATCTGCAACAGCAGTGTGTCACCTTTAGAGTCACCTTTAGAGTCCTGAGGTGGCCGTCCTCCTGTATTATGCCAAGGCAGGCGGATGGAGGTCCGCAGGGGGGTGTTTCGCTGCTCATCTAGAAAGCTCAGGTCTTCTAGCTTTGTGGAACTGGTTGCTGTAAACAACACAGAAAAGAAAAGAAAGTGACGAAGGGAACCCGGTGCCTCTGAAGTGAATTTGTTATAGAGAACTATAATGAGTGAGACGGTTTAAAATTGTGTGGCACTTCTGCCATTTCAGAGAAGAGGAATGAGGGAGAGGCCAGCCAGTGTGCTCTGACATTTGTAGTTTGCTAGAGGGAATATGTGAGAGTACAAGTACACTGCAGCAAAAACAATGGCAGTATCTGGAAGTCGAAACGCATGTCCTCCATTTCACTTTGATTTCATCTGACAGCTGTGCAACATATAGGCTGTAGGTCAAGGTCAAATGTATTTACAGAGTACAACGTTGACCCAAGTTCTTTACAGTCTAGTTAAAAAAAAACAAATCCCAATCCCAGCCCACTGCAGGCAAGAGGCAGAGGTACACCCTGGACAGGTACATATATACAAACATATATATATATATATATATATATATATATATATATATATACACACACACACACACACACTCACATACATAGACATAAAATCTCAATCAAATGCCATGGATTGACTGTCCCGACGTATTTCAATATTTGGTAAATCTCCATGGTCAGTTGACAAACTAAAATCATGCAGGGACCAATATGATTATTTATGCTCTTAGATTCAGCTTTGTTGCAATCTTCAAGGTCTTTGTACCTGTGCTCTCCAGCCTCAAGAAAATCCACAACCTCTTGTTTTTTTTCCTTTCCACACGGATATAATCCTATTCACCTCTAAGACACTTCTTGATTTTCTGAAAGCCATGTTGTTTAAAAAAAAAAAAAAACTCACCTTCAACTCTTCTTCTTCTCTTCAACATTTAAGGTGAGACTGGAAATACCCTGGTAAGCTAACCCCCCCTGATGCTTTAGCGGCTCTTGGTCGACATTGCCATAGAGTGGACAGCTACATTTAATGAGCTAAATGCAAGTTGATGTAAAATTCATCTTTTACCATCTTAGAAAGCAAAAACACTTTGTTGGATGTTAAATGCTATCCAGATTTCATTTGAATTTAGTCTCATTTTGTAGGAGGAGTAGAAGTCCCACAGCAGGAGATCTTCTCAGCCTCTACAAAGACGACGCCTCCATCTGAAACTAAACTCTTCAAATGAACTTGATCACAAGTGATTACACAGCAATTCAGATTACAGTTTGAAGTACGAGACATGATCCGCTAACATGTTAAAGATGTGCATTTGCACAAGTTCTGTCATCTGATGGCAGTTCATCATTAACATCATCATGATCCATGCTCTTCTGGCTTTGTTGAAGAGGAACATCAAAGCCTCTGTTTTCTTCTTTATCAGCCTCAGCTGGAAAAAGGCTGTCACAAACACTCCCACTGCTCTCTCTATTCTCTCACTCCCTCACTTGGTCACCAACTCTTTCCCTGGAATGTGACACTAATTAAAACCCGTCTGCTGGAAATGCAACGGGAATAAAAGAAGGCCTCAGTGTTTACAGCAGCAGATGCTGCTTTCCTGGATAACTAAATTTGACAGAGTCATATTCAAGAAAATCCAGTTAAAGGGCAACAATAGCAAACAGATGTATTAGGTCAGTCGGTGGAAAAGAAAAAAAACTGAACAAATCCGTCTCGAAAGCTCCAACTACTTACATCCAGCTCAAAACCATGAAGGCAAGTGGGAATTCTCAAAGCACTCCCGTTCTCCCCAGCGTGGAAAAACTTGGGCAGGAACACAGGGAGGCAGGCTGGGAGACCTCAGCTAAATCTCTGGGAAGTGCTCCCAGTGGATCAACTCAGAGAGGGTGCAAGCACCTCCTGGATCCCGGTGTTCCCATGCAGACACGGAGGCAGCAGAGGGCTTCGCTGTCCTCTCTCTAGTGTTTACTCAGACCTAACACCCAGAGAAATAAGCACTTGCTAAATGAATGTGATGCCTTCCAAAAGAGCATCACCCTCCCTGCACTTGTGACACATGCGTACATCATTCCTGTCCACGTGCTGTAATGCATTTGCGTATGCACACATGCACAATATATAATAAGGAAGCGGCAGGGGATGAAAACTGAGAGAATTAGAGGTAATACAAATTGACTAAATTAACTGATTCAGTCAGTGGGAGATGATTACAGTTTGTAATCAACTGTTACTGCAGGATTCATCAACAGTCTGGGCTGGTGGTGACTACAGTGCAGAAAAAAGCTCGAGGTTTGGGAGTACAAGACAAAATATGACATGTCAACCCAGTAAATCTTTAAAACTCTTCCAAGACTTCCTGCATACAATGAAACCGCTTAACACACACCTTCATAGTTGTCTGTTACAACGCTGCCAGCATGTTAACCATCACGTCTCCATATGGAGTCATATCACTTATCAACTCTTTCAGCTCCAAGAATTCCCACCAGATTCCTTTTTATTGTAATCAAATCCTCCTCACCACCTCTGTCCCTCACCACCTGAATTCCTTCCTATTCTTGCACATCTTAGCTCATTGATAAAACTTACATGTGATACCTTGGAGTCTATGCTTGCAGTGACTTTGAAGCCGTGGAAAAAGTGGCAGGCTGTATTCTGATGAAAATGTGAGTCTTTTTTTTTTTTTTTTTCCTCCGGCGCATCTAGCCCTTTGAAACTCTCTGCTCGGTTTCTCATGGCAGACCCGAGGATGGGGCCAAGTTCCTCTGCTCTTACCACTGCACACCTCTCGAGTTTTGACTTCCCTTTCCTCTTTGCTGGCACATCCACTACAAAGAGGAGAGGAGAGGAGAGTCAAACACTCCTCTCTTATAACTTCATGCCTTTTGAAGTAGAGAGTTATAGTTAAACCATAATGTGGTATTTTTGTGTAACAGTAAAAGGCAGTTTTGAGAGTTTTAAGAGCAAACTTTCCTGTCAAATTCAGCTGAATCTCTCCAAAAGGCAAGGCAGACTGTTTATTCACTTTAACACAGATGGAGGTATAATTTCCCACTGTGATGAGTCTGGAGGCAATGAGCTAATTATTACTGTGATAATTATCACAACCTGGCATCAGTGTTATAATATCCTTACTTAAAGATAACATGGCATATGCTTACTCATTTAAACTCATTACTTCACATGCATTTCAATAGAAAGAGAAGCAGAATCCTGTTTGTACTTTTCAGCAGAGAGAAGTAGAAGGCAAAACTGGATTTTCTCATCTCAACCATCCAAATTAGTAGTGGCATGATAATTTAAGAAAAGCATACAAGAGAAACAAAAGCTTAGGACTAGTGAGCATCAGAGCCACTATACAGGATGAAATAATAAAGAAACAAAGTACATTAAGAAGAAAGCCTCCAGGGATGAACTGCCAGTAAATGCAAGTGACTGTCTGAGGCAGCAGAAGCCCCGTGAGGAAGAGCAGGAACGAAGAAGGTCATGCGCAGCGTGAACCTCCAGCGCTGATTCTGCGAAGCTATACCTGGTGCTAGAAAAGGCTGGTCTGCAAGATAGCACCGAGACACTGATCAAAGCAGCACAAGAACAGAGCAGCAGATGGAAAAAAAGAAAAAAAAAGTGTCTTCCATAGCTTAGATTTACTTTCTTCAATTTAGAGGATCGTGTCCCGATGTCGCTCTAACCACGTATGACGTAAACATGCAGCAGTTGTGAATGGTGGCGTTTGCTGGGAGCGGTTCTGATATCAAGAATAGAGACTGCTCGTGAGAGTCAAAACAAGGGAAGTAAAATCCACAGGATCACTGCTGCTGGCAGACTGACAACAACAAGAAATATGATCACAACAGTTTATCAGGCGTGTGTTGTTTGCTAACATCTACCATGAATGCAGTCCAGTCAAAACAAGAAGGATTTTGTTTTGAAACAGACTGTTTTTGGCATTCCTAAAGTCGTATAAACATGTCCAAAAGCTAAATATCAATGCAAAATAATAAATGGCTGCAATGTAGAGCATTAAAGAACATTTCTAAGTGAGACGTTTTAAGATGGATTGAAGGTATTGCATAAAGTCAACTAAACTACCCCTGGGGTGGCTTACAATAGTTATCTGCACACTTCCTTCAAGACATGGCGTTTAATGAGTCCTATCTTTACATCGAGAGCCACAGAAAGAGGTCACTAACTCAAACTGATCCCTGAAACAAGTTTTTTTCCTTTGGTTCCTGCTGCGAGACAGAAGCATCAAACAACTCTCTGAAAGTGGGCATTTAGACGATGTTTTTGTGACCTTTTCAGAGTGAGGGAGGACATGAATGGCTTATCTGTTTCCTTTTTGTTTTAATTTCAGCCTGTACCAAACTGATCATTGTCTATAAAAAGCTGAAGGCAGATGTGAATTTCATGACTCCCTGGAGACATCACAAACACTGACAAAAAGCAGTCTTTCACCTTTAAACCTTTGAAACTCAACTAAATAAAATCTGACTAATACAAAAAGCTTGCAAAATGCAAAGCAAATGTTCTTTTGGATGTTTCCTATCCAAAGTAGGGACATAGTGAAGAGCTGGACAAAACTAGATAAAAATAAAACTGCTTAGTGCTGTTTAAATACTAGTTTGAGAGACATGAAATTTCTAATTACTCTCACGCTGAGGACATCTTAAAATCAAAGCTTTGCCTGAAAGAGGCAGAGATTACATCGATATTTGTAATTAAACTCCAAAGCAGGTGATCGACTCAAACGTTATCATTCTTCATCCCAAAAGTTTAGTATTGAAATGCTGCATAAGCTTCATTATAAACGTCTAAAACTAAAGAAAATAAGATTTTGAGTTTGTGCACTAAAGTTCACACACTCCAAAGTTTGTACAAATAAATCAGGCTTTTAACTACACCAAATAAAGCTGCTAGTGTTAGTTAGTGCATGTGTGGAAAAGATTTAAATTTGTAAAAATATTTTTTGTGAAGTTATACAAACATTTATGTGTGACAAAATGCAGCATGATTCTTGCTATTAGGTATTCATGCATGCCACTGCACCACCTTGCAGCCGACATTCAACTAAATCTTATTTTATATATATATATATATATACACACACACACACACACACTCACAATATTGTATTATAAGCTTAGCAATTCTATTTTCGAGAAAGACAACATTTTCTGTTTGTGTGCCTTTTGCAATCTACCAAAACAACTCATGAAATCAGAATTTTTCAAGTTTCCAGGATATTTTCTCCAGTAGTCTGGTTCCCAAATGTAGCTTGTTTTTTAAATACATATAAAACTGTGACTGATGGTCAAGGTGATGGTTAATATTTCATCTTGACTCATCAATAAAACTGGTACTAGGAACAAATCTAAGATGGTGCTTAAGGAGCAATTACATCTTCTTGCAGAAACTGTTTGCCATTTGAAAGCTGTCTCTGCAGGCTTTTAGTAGCAGGCTGTGGAAAAAGGACTAAATTATGCTTTCACAGGAGGTTAAATGCATTCATAGAGGTTCTGACACAGCACGGAAAAGCAATTCACATGCTTCATGTTATTCATGGAACTTTAACCAAAGATATAAGAGAGATTAGGGTATTTTCATATTAAATGGATGATAAATGGCTTTTAAGTCCTATGAGCGTGCCACTTTCACAATCTTAAAATTGCTTTACAAGATACAGAAGGAATAATTTTCTGTTAAGAAAGGCAAACGACATGACTCTTCCATATCTCAAATAATAATAGCTTCGTAAAGTGCTCCTTAGGGGCATCTGCTTTCAGCCCAGTCTGCTCCAACAGGTGGTTCGCGACAACATTTGTGCTATTTGCCACAAGCTGCGTAGACTCCATTAAATGTTGCTCCCACAGAGGCCCAGGGTCAGCCCACTAACATACCACATCTACGTGTATTCACAGACGCTGCAAATGAGTGTTTTCATGTCTCAGCTATGTGTCATAGCCTCTGGACTAAAGTTGTTTTAAATAATTTAAATAAATGTTCTCTCTGAAGTTTTCTGTTGAGACTTTAAAGCAAGGGAAATTTAGATTATATCTTTTCATGCCAGAACTCAAAGTCGTAATTTGTGTTAATGTCATAAAAGGTAAACTGATATTAGATGTCTTGCATACAAACAAGAAAAACTGCACACCAAGTGGATGAACTAATGAAGAAAATATTTTCTTTTCAGTTTTTCTCACAGAAAATTTTCATAATATCCTCCTTTATCAGTTTACTAAAATAACATGTCCTTGGGCATTAATTGTAAAGAAATATTATCCCTCCCACACACAGACACCTACAGAAATTGGTCTGAGCTATAAACGAAGTTGTCTCACAGTGTCCCTGATGTCCTCTCCCAGGGTTTTTGTCACAAAGCATAAAATCTGAGGTGTGAATTGTGAAGGTCCCCAGAGGGCAACGCTGCATAACTATGACATCAGCCCATAAACTCTGAGCACAAACAGAAACAAGCACACAGACACCTAACCCGAGTTTTATGAGCCAGTCTGCACTGTTCAGGTTTATCACAAACAAACAAAAATTAATAAGACAGAGCTGCTTTCACCAAAGCGTAAGAGTAAACAGAGGGTGGATTTATTTTACTCCATTGTTTTGGCTATTTGTCTTGGCCCCTGGTCCGACCAGTAAACCTGACCTACACAGCCTGTCCTTGCTGTTATTTAACCTCATTACAGAGCTGTCTGTTTATACAGTTTAAAGTCACCTACAGTTCAGCTGAAACATTGAACGAACCATTTGTTTCCTCGTGTGTGTGTGTGTGTGAAACCTTAACTTCTTTACAATAAAAAATAAGTCTA
Source organism: Zenarchopterus dispar (assembly GCA_028564865.1). Lineage (NCBI taxonomy): Eukaryota > Metazoa > Chordata > Actinopteri > Beloniformes > Zenarchopteridae > Zenarchopterus > Zenarchopterus dispar. The sequence continues at coordinate 9,707,343 of JAOWBL010000014.1, read as the reverse complement.
TTAACCTCGAAACACTACTCATGTTCAAAAAGGCTAAGCATTTGACTCATGCCCTTTATATTTACATTGTTATTTCAAGCATCTGTTAAAGCTAACAGTAAGCATGTGTAGGTAACTCTTGTGCGCAGTAAAATTCATCAGCATGTGGTCGTATATAAAGCCATAGCTGGTGGAGATTTGTTGGCCAATTATACACTGTCCAACAACTGGAGCTGACTCTGTAAAGCCTGCGTGTAAAACACAGATAATGTAATAGCTGTACCAATGCTGGTTCAACGGCGAGGTCAAGGTCAAAAGCAACAGTAGTGAAAACAGAGAAGTATGAGGAGAATGAGGGAGACCTGGGAAGAGAAATGTGTGAGGGAAGACATGAGGGAAGAGGACGTAGCGGGGAATATCAACAACTGTGACAGCTGTGTGGATATGGCGAGCTGAACCACAACGGGGAGGTTCAAGGGCAGGAATGCAGAACAGATCGGCCGGTTAGCGGCTTGTGCTCGAGTCTGACACGGCAGCCAGCGCTGGGGCACAATACACAACAGCTGCCTAATCCTTAACTTCTGCTGTGAAAACCGTAACCTGTGCTTATATCTTCCATATCTACTCATACTTTCACCCTGCTGTCTCCATCATTTGCTTGGATTAAAATGACATCCCACTTCATGCTGCCTGATATACGAAGACAGTCAGCCTCACAAAAAAAAAAAAAAAGGCAAACACCTCTTTTTGTATGAACATAAAATGCCGAGCGCCTTTACCTGCGACAGAGTTAGGTCTCGGCATCATGAGGGATGATGATGTCTGTGGCGGGTACGGAGTGGGTCCCTCAGGTGACTGACTTGGAGGCTCTGCAGGTCCTGGTGCTCCTGATGATATGTTGGACTGTGGCTGCTGGTGGTCTGTCCTGGACGGGGTGTCAGCTGGTGTTGCCGTGGCGCTGCCAGAGTATTCCTCTTCCACCACAGGAGAGCACGTGTCGGCCCGCACGCTCTGTGCCAGGCCATGTCTGCCGTTGCTTCTCAGGCTGCCATCTTTACTCCACTCAAGGCTGGAGCCACTGCGGTCATCGTTCTCAGAAGAACTAGTGATGGTGGCTAAAAGGAGATGGAAAAAATTGAGAATGAGTTTAAAGAAAATTAAGGGGTAATATTAAGGGAAGATGCGTGCTGCTGGTTGTGTGATAGGAATATTTATCTGCCTGAATCTCTCGTGAGATACTGAGCTGTAATGAAACTGTGAATAAGTCCCTGTTTTACCTCATTGTTCTCATCGGCGCTGTTCAGAAACTCATTTCTTGTATTTACAGCCACAGCCTGCTTTTGCTAATGAAAACTGGGAAGCAATTACAGGTAGATTTGTACAAGTAATTCCCAGAATTAATCCAAACTCATATCATGTGTTTTCCACTTTTCAAGGATCATCATCTGAAAGATTCGGCGTCTTACAGGGAAATTAACAATTAGATGATGTAAAAAGAAGCAAACTTTTCTCCTGAACATGTAAAAACAAATCATTACAAAACACAGACAGTTGTTTTGTTTATATGACAAAAAAAGTCTAATCTTTTCAGGTGAGTCCTAAAAACGGCATGGAAAGCTGAACCCACACACCGACAGGCAGCTGGATACAGAAACATTACTTTTGTCTGAGAACTGGAACTGACTGAGCAGCTGGAAGTGTTTGCATCACTCACAGTGTAAATTTAGACTTCATAATGTCACAGTATATTGCATCATCATTAATATAACATGTAACAGACATAGTGGATGTTAAGACTCCCGTACCATTTATCCAAGCAAATAGGAAGCCTTTCAAACCAGCAGAAACATGAAAACCTACTCAGGCCATGAAAAATAAATGCTAAAGGTTATAAGTAGTGATGCATCAGTTTTATTGGCTGGAATCACTCAAAAGCTCAGCTGATCAGACCCATATTCAGCAAATGCATCCTACGCACATAATAGGGATCCTATTTTGGGTCTGGGCATAAAAATCTCAGAAATGAATAATGAGTAATCCACGTTTTGGACCCCTGTCTTAGATATAGGAGTTTTCCATCCGTCTGTCTGTCTGTCTGTCCACCTGCTCCACTGGATTCATGAAGGAGGCATGTAAGCAAAGAGGTCCAGACCTCCTTCTCTCTAGACACCTATTCCAGCTCCGAAGGGAAGTTACAGCGGTGTCCTCCAGCCCCCTGAGAGAGATAATCTCTCCAGTGTATCCCTGGACTGCCTCGGGGCCTTCTCCCAGTTTTAAATGTTCAAACCACCTCCCCAGTGAGATGCACAGGAGGCATCCTAACCAGATGCCCAACCCACCACAACCGGCTCCTTTTGAACCATCATCTTATCATAGTAGAGGGGTTTAAATTATCCCAAGGGCTCTGCTGTCTGGGACACTAGCCCTTGCATAGGATGTTCCAAGGCAAATTGGTCCTGGGAGACGGGCCAGACTAAAGACAATTAGACTGACTCACATAAGTGAATAAAAAGCAAAGAGGTCAATGTCCCGTGTCTGGACTGGGGATACTGGGGCCCCACTCTGAAGCCAGGCTTGTGGGAGAGGCTCACTGGCGAGCGCCTAGTAGTGAGGCCTTTAACAAGAGGCCTGAAGAGGTCTGAACCAGCCACACAGGTTCACCATCCTGAGGGTTCAATACCTGCCAGAGGTGCCACATAGATCACAGGGTGAAGTGGGTTTTGGAGTGTAGGGTCTTGCCATGCTGTCTCTGCAAAATCATGCAGTATAATGCTGCAGACAGCAATCTTAAAGTTTAATTCCACCGAATACAAATAGTTGTGGCTTCATCACTATTCTGTCCTCCTCCCTCTTCTGCAGGTACGAGACTGCTGGAGTCTCAAATCTGCCAGCGTAGCAGAGAAGAGGACGACCCGCCGGATCAAAGCCTCATAGTTCAAACTTGATAAGTGCGTTAGTGTCATGTTCAATGATGCTCTGAAAAGAGGTGGTCTGTGATTTGCTTTTATCTTATTTTGTTTTAAAGGTCTTCTCTCTTGGGGGCTCATGTATGAAGAATCTGCACAGCTTTTGTACTACAAGATGGCATTCAAGCAAATCTAATTAAATACTTGCACAGTGAAATTTTCAGATGTATGAATTGAACATTTCCTTGATAAATCCCAACTAACGTGGACCTGAGCACAGCTGCACGTGCTACTTGTTTCCTCCCATAAATAACTATGCAAATGACTAGAAATACGTGGCACACTTGCACCTTTTGTTCAAAAAACAAAAAACAAAACAAAACAACTGCCAACAGCAGAAACGTTTCAAAGAGAAGAATTTCACAAAATTGATGTACTTGTATCAGAGGTGGAGGCAAGACAAAATGTTCTGTTCTGGCCTTCAGAAGAAAGTTCCCCTTTATGAGCCAGGTCCTGCTCAAGGTTTCTTCCTTGCTACTGTTTGGATTAAAAGGCCTTTCTCTCGCAAGGGGAGTTTTTACTTGCCATCGTTACTTTATCATTTGTTTGGGGGTCATGTTCTTGGTCTCTGAATAGCACCTAGAGACAAATTGCATTGTAATAAAAACTATATAAATAAAACTGAATTCAATTAAAAATTTGGTGGTCTCTCCTCTGTGGTGTAAGTAGTAAAAGAAAATATATTGAAAAGCATCCATCATCAGAGGAACTACACTTTCCGGTATCTGGCCAGACCATACGGATGACTCAGAAATTACCCAAAGTACATTAAATAAAAACATTATTTTAGCTACTGTTTAGTCACATCAATTAGAACTAACCAAACTTTTAGCGACATGTTACATTAAACAGACTACATTAGTGGATCTTCTCTTTGCTGCAAATTGCATTTTAATGTTTGCTTGTTCAGACAGTGTGGGGAGATTTGGTCTATCTGGGCGTCATCTGGGTAGTTGGCTCAGAATGACGAGATGTCCGTCCAGTCAGCCAGCTCCCGCTGAAAGGGTCCTGTTACTAGAGACCTGAGCGTGGTGAAGGCTTGGACTTGTCCCAGTCTCCCTTTGTAACGCCAGGACCATTTCAGCGCAGAGATCCAGAAGGATCGCTCTTGGTAACATAAATCAGCTGATGAACCAGTCGTCATTCTGTACCAGCAGATCAGCGTGGTCCGTCTAAACTCT
>JAOWBL010000014.1:9664460-9687032 GCA_028564865.1 Zenarchopterus dispar | reverse complement strand
GGACACAGATTCTCAATCATTTGAATGTTAAAGTATATACACTTTTGACTGATAGAGTATAAAACCACCAGCTGGAGGTGTTCCAGAAAAGTTTCAGTGACGCTGAAGAGAAGCTACAATATACAAAGGCCAATTACTGATCCCAGCCAAGTTATTACGTCAAGGTTAATGACCTACTATTACAACAATAACAGTAAACAACTATACAGAGTAGCAAATTACTATATAACTATTATTTCTACTACTAAATTTACAATAACAATAAAAACAATATAATATATGCTAAATAATAAAAACAAAGAACTTGTATGGCTTTTAGTATTAAAAAATGGATAATTAAAAGTTTTTCTTTAGAAAAATTGGAACCAGCCAAGAAGATTGTGGTGCATCTCTACTGTTAACTCTTAAGGGGGGTTCACAGTGGTCGAGAGACCTCGGCATATTAAGATATGTGCAGTTACATCAATCAGGACTTCTCCTGATCCACACTGCTCACAGTCCTGCACCCCTGTGAGCATCTTGGATGTAGAATTACGACTGAAGAGACAAATGACAGGACCACCTAGTTACCTTCAAAATGAACAGGAGGCTCAATGTTCGTAAATATCCCATTTAGCACAAACAAGTCTTAAACTTGGGTTTTGTTAATTTAATGGTAAAGGACTGCCTGAATAGTTGTGTTTTATCCCTCTACTTAATTTGTAACAGCTTTGATGCAGTTTGTGTCTGAAGTGAGTATAAACTGCTGTCAGGCTCACAATTTATCTAGGGCTACGAATCTTCAGGCATCTCACACTTTGATTCAACATTGAGTTTCAATTCAAGATAGATTCAAAACAGATTCAGTACAAAAGCACACTACTATGTACAAAAAGGCAGAAGTAATCTTGAAAGAACATTATTTTTTCCAGAAATGGTCTAATTAGGTTTGACTGATTATAAAACACACCAAATTAGTATGCTTAAGCAATCCATCTGCAGTAATACAAGGCTATCCAGGTTCCTCTCTTAAATATTTATAAATAAGACTTCCCTCATTATTATGATAGATCTATGCACCACTGCACCAAAGTTACATCTCATAAAAATATCATATAATTACTATACAAGGCGTCTGAAATGTAATGAGGCAACCAAGCACATACATCATATAATTCTGAAAAAATGTGTAGAAGAGTAACCTCAGATACTGCAGGATCTTCTGAAACTCTTTATAAAAAATGTCAATACTATCCTTGTACAGCAGCTTTCTTTAAAACAACAACAATGTAATGATATTAAATGCTTTCATTATAATGTCTATCAAAAATGTAAGCTTTTATCATCAGCTCTCCTGAAGGGGCATAGGCATCATGGTGAAATATGTGATGAATGTTTTTTTCTTTTTTTTCCCCCCTTTTCCATTCATAGTTTAGTGTGAATTTGATAATGCCGCAGCACAACTTGTGTTGCTCAGCGACCAGAATCAGTACCCAGCTTCTTTCAACTCTACAAAATAAAAAGCAGGAGACATTTATGAGCTGCTGTGTTAACACAAGTTTTCCATCTTGCTTCATACCACACACATGTGCTGAAAGTCAGTTTGAATGCAGCAATCAGTTTTACAGCATCTGCACATCTGGCATCAGATTGATGTTATTGTTAACTATGAATAATCATTTTTTTATATCACTTAATGCTTCTGTTTTCTTGTATAAAAAAGGTCCAAATACTGCATTCCACATCAAATTCAAGCTTTGCTCTTTTCTATTAACAGATGAATTTAAAAAAAAAATAGAGCAAGGTTGCTGGTTCACAGAGGGAGATGATTTGTAACTGCTTCTCTGTTAAGTTTTGAGCAAATTAATTCCAACTTGAAGCACTTACATTTTTTGCCTGGGTCTCAGTAAAAATCTGCTTCAGTCAAGACTAACAGAGACTGGACCGAGACTACAGCTGAAATTATTTTGTCTACCAGTCTACTGGCAGCCCGTTGCAAATACGCTCATGTAAGCAAACATACACTCATTCATAAACACCAATACAGCTTTGGGGGGGACAAAGAAGCAATATGAAAATATATAATCCAGTTATACTCGGGCACAATAAATGCATTCTCTCCCCAAACAGTTCCTTGTGGAAAAATGCTACTTGAGGTCAAAAGCATATTTCCTCTCCTGGCCTAGAGCCCACTCTGCTCTTTCACAATATGGAGCATGACGAAGCTGAAAGTTCAGACCAAGAGAGGAACAAATGAAGTCCTTCTGTTAACTTTTAATTTGATCATAACCTAATAAAAAAATTAAAATAAATAAATAAATTTGGGCAAATTCAAATCTGCCTAAATATACATGACATAAATAACGATCTTTCTAAAATCAAACATAATTAGTTTAGCTACTTGCTTTTTTGACATTCAGGAGAGACATCCTGCTGCACACCCACCAATAAATCTCCCATAAATCTGTGCCCTAAATGCCACACAATTCTTACTCTGCAAGAGTTTCCAGCTCCGATTTGCCTGGCTCTCCATCAACATTTCATGCTGATGTCGACCTTATTGCAAAAATCATAAATGTCAGACAGCAATCTCATCCAGTCTCAAGTCTCCTTGATAAAGTAGAAAATAACACAAATATAAACTCTTAAGTGAAAAAGTTAAAATACAAGCTCCTTTGTCACATGTAGAGCTTTATCAATATTGGACCCTTGACTGTGGAAGCGCGAATTGCTTTCACTCGTTTCTCAGTGAGCAGGAGGTGCTGCCGTGGTCTGCTCCCACATACCAAAAACGTTCCTGAGGCGGTCTTTAACTCAGGTAGCAGCCGCTATCAACTCCAATCAAAACCAGAGCTGGAGATGTTCATCCCTCCCCCGTCCTGAAAATGAATTGTGGATGCACGAAGCCACCGCTGGGTGTTCCTGTACTGACTTTGTTTTTAGTCCATAGTACTGGTCTAGCACTAGTACATAATGATTTATTTGTTTATTTTTACTCAAATGTTAGTTTCATTGAGACCCGAGGTCCTGTTATCAAGTGAGACATGCTTTTACACAATAAAAGCATAACCAATAAACCATAGTAAAATAATAGTAAAGAAATATGCAATTACATTCTCTAATAAAGGGTTACAGTGATCATTAATATGACAGTAAATACAAGCAGAAATCCCTTCACAACCAAAGATTAACAAATTCTTTATGAATGTAATAATTATGATAATTATTCAATGGTAGGATAAAGAATTAGAGTTGTATTTGTGAAATTATTATTGTGAAATTACAATGAATATTTGAATTTGTGAAAAAAAAAATCATCCCAGAGAATCGCAATCTCAATTTTAAGCAAAAAAAAATCGTGATTCTCATTTTTTTCCCCACAATGATGCAGCTCCACCATAAATATATAACACCAGTCCAAGCAACCTGGATTTCCAGAAGATATTCTTTTCTTTCACAAAAAAGTAACTTTTCACACAATACTGGAGAAGACTATAGACATCCACTTTAATAATACATTTAACGGGCTGCTTTGACAACAGCTTTGCACACTGCTGGAAATCTTTATTCCAGTATTTTTAAATTAATGAGTGCCTTAACAAAGGTTAATACATTTAATTTTCATCTATTTTTCTGAACATTTTTTTCTTAGCATTGATTTTTTTTTTAATTGCATAAAAGATTAAGAACAGATGGTGAAGTATTTAGAAAAAAAAGCAGCTGTGTTGCAACCACAATCCAAACGAACGCTAAGCTGTGGTCTGGGTTTTTCAGTGATACTACACCTGCCAAAGATTCTAACAAAAAAGATCGACATAATTTGCCTTATGTATTCATGTTGATTTATTTAAAATGTGATACTGCCTGTTACCAAGGGCTTTACCCTAAAACAGACTAGAAAAATCCACAAATGCAAAATGTACTGTCACATGCTCCTCAAACTCTATCCTTATGTCAAATGAATCTCAATAAGTTAAACCAGCGATTCTCAACTGGGCGCCAAAAATGGGTCACGGGCCTTTGCCTCAGGTAAAGGGTAAGCTCTCAGGTAAAGCTACAAATTTTTTTAAACTCCTTTTTGGAAGCACTTCTCAGTTTTTGCACTTTGTCGTTTCATGCTTGTGCATGAAATTACTGTTAATTCTGTAAAATCTGAAGTCTAAACTGCACCATCTTTTTTTTTTTAAGAAGCATGGTTTCTACTCAAGACACGTCTTGGGACTGTTAGAGAAAGAAGCAGAAAGGTTTTCCTGGCTGATGCCAAGTTTCGTCTTGTCCTGAGATACACAGCCTCAATCAAAGGGACAGAGAGGCAGCTATCTGACCTTAAAAACAGATTGGTGATTCTTTCAGCTGTTTGGAGGTTTAGTCAGTGTTTGAAAATGTGTACAAATCACTCTCAGAGAACAGAATCAGACTTGAATGCCTGGAGTTGTACAAGAAGAGAGACTTTTGCCCGTTACATATGTTTTAAATGTACTTCATTAGCAAGGTTACTGCCCTGAAGACTGCAGTGTCTCCATGAACAAACAAATCTCTACTGTCAGACACAAAACTGAAGATTATCAGTGCAAGTTATCCATTTTTGTGTACTCTGTTTTTGAGGTTAAGTCAGCATGACTGTTCCATGTATTTTATGTGGGACTAAAAAGATCTGCTTGGTTTTCTGACTTTTCACACACTTTTAGAGTTATGAAAGATGCTCCACTTGCTTCAGAAACTAAAGCAGAACGTTTCCTTCCTGCAAATCTTATATTGCATTTTTTTTAAATGAAATTTAACATTTGTTTTTCCACATGACTTTCTCATCAATAACTAAAAAATGAAAAATACAAAAATATGAACAGTAATACCACTACTGATGAAATTTAAGATACTCATATGGCACAAATTGTTATTAAGAACGACTCTTGGAAACTCAAAACAGCCTTTCGTGACCTTCCTCGGAGAGACTTCAACCCAACTACTTTACAAGCCTGACTGATCAAGGTCTGCCAAGATAGTTGTCATTCCAGCAGCTTCTCCTATCTCTCTAGAAGACTCCTGAAGGTGCACAACAACAGTGTCAAACAGCCCATGAAATAAGAAACAGTTAATGCAGCATTGCTCTTTATGCATCAACGTAACAATTAAATCCAACTTTTACTAGCAACTTTCAGTCAATGACATTAAATCAAAGTGCACATAACAGTCATCTCCGCAATGACACCTTGACAGCAGGACATGATCACATGACAAGCTTAAAGGTTACTTTTGAACAATCAGTCAGAAAAACGTAAATAATCTATAATTGTTAGTCTTTGGTGTGGAATAACTTACCTGTATGCATTCATTTCTAAATGATAACCAATAAACACCAGAGGATATTTTCTAACATTAATTTAGTTTTTGCTTTTTTTTTTAGAAAGTAAAAAATACTTTTACTTTGTCATCATGGCTTGTGTTGAAGTGGGTAAACTCTCGCTTTATCGTTGTAAAATGAAATTGACATAATTAGCTAAAAAAAACTGAGGGAAGTCTGAATATTTTCTAAGCAGCACTTAACTCACAGGGCTCTTCTGCTAAACATAGGTGGATTTTGAACATCAACACCTTTGAGCCTAGTGGGGTTTTTTTTCACTGCATCATAAAGAGGGAGGAGGAGCACAATTAAATCAGACTGCTTCTAAGATGAGTGCAGGGTTGTAAGTGGATGGATATGTGCTTCAGGAGGCATTTCACCCTCAGGGGCGGGCGGGATAGTAGCAAAGGGACTTTTGTCAAACCCTTGACTTCTAAGGTGGATTTCAATGACACTTTTTCCACAAAAGGTACCATTGTGGGAGGCCTGATGTTTCCACTGAATGGTGTTTTGTAAATAATTCTCATAAAATGTCATACTGCGATACTGTCTTTGTAAGTGTAACTCTCATAGAATCTCATCCTGAGAGGTTTCAATTCAAAACGAAGATCATCTCGACTTCAAAGAAGATGGAAAGAAATATCTTTAGTTTTTGACAAATTATTGTGACTGCAACTATCACTGTTGCGAAAAGCATCATCACAAGACAAACTCAAACCCCTTATGTGTAGCAGCGGGAACAAGTTTAGGAATATCTTAGAGAGGATTGGTCATATGGTCATGTGATTGTCTACATCACATCCTGTGATGCCAAAGATGTACAAATTACACTTTTGCACCAAACTGGACTATCAAAATGTTAAAAAACCACCTCATGAAAATTGTAAAAAGGTATTTACAACATTTAACATTTTTTTCCAAATTCTAGGTGTATCCATTCATGAAAATAGGGTGCATACAATACAAAACTTACACTCAATAACATTGTTTTTTTTCAACTTCTCCAACAGAATATATTTCCCAAACTAAGATTAACTTTAGTTTACCCATTATATATTTAGCTAATGAACAGTCCAAGTACAACAGGTGTTCAGAGATCACACTTATCTGGATTATACTATCGCTGAGGTGTTTTCCAGGTGAATGCCAGACACACCCTCATGCCTTGGTATTTCTGTGGTGGGTTACTGTGGATGTATATGAGCCATGTAAAGTCAGAATCCACTCTTCCTGTAATGCCTTTTTTCCTTAAGATAACGCGTTCTCAATCTCTACTTAACCTTACTTGAGGAATTTGAGTCTGTCCTACTCAGCTGGAAATCAAAACAGAGTATTTAGTGGAACATTACCCCTAGACATAAGCAAACAAAACGCCTTACACAAGAAAGGCACACCTTGCAGCAAAGTGGAAACAAGAAAAGGCATTTTCAGAGTTGCAAAGAAATTTGAGTTCTTGTCCTTGTTTCATTCCCGTGACAGAAAGTCAGTGCTTTGGTCAAACAGTGTATCTAAGCACAGTTTAAAACTGACTCCTTTGTAATCCAAACACAGACATTAAAATAAACACAGAACTATTGTGTGTTTCCATTAGGGCCTACATGAAGAAAGAGAGTTTAAATCTGGCTCTGCCTACATTCATGCTCTAAACCTGAAGACATTTTCCACTTCTAAATAGAGATTTTTTTTTTCCCCACAAAAAAAAAAGCAAAACTCACCATTGTGAGAAGGCTCCTTGTTATCAGCCACCTTCCTCAGAGCCGACACAATGGCATCAGAAGGAACGCGAGGACTCTCCACATATTTGGGTTTCCTGACCGGACCTGTCAGCACCGAGAGCAGAAACAAGGAGAATGAGAGAGCGTCCAACAGAGAGATGCAAAACAGGAGGGAATGACAGAGACAGAGATGGTTCTCACAGGACTAATATGTTCCAGATGGAGATGAGACGCACTAGTGTCTTAGGTGGATAAGCTCAGCTGCACCGAGGTGCACATAAAACTCTATCTCTCTCACACACACACACACACACACATCAAGACAGCTCCCTGCACTGACAGCAGCTCCGGTCTGACAACACTGAATGTTGTCTGCATGGCAGGAGTTGCCAGTAAAACCCTACTAGAGGGTTTGGGGAATGTAAACTACAGCAGGAAACCACAACAATTAGTCCCTTTGCAAGCTAAAAATGAGTGCTCAAACACACACGTGAACTGTTGCAGCAGCGAGACAACTGATTTACAATTTTCCCCGGTATTGATCGATACAGTCCTATTTCTAGAAAAATAGTTACATCGTTTGGTCAAGCGTGCTGGTGTGATGCAGAAAATCTATGTAGTCCAGCAGTAACGACTCACTGTCTAGTTCCTTTACTCCGTCTGCTTACAACATGCTAGAATTAGAAAATCCCACAACTACACACCCAATGCTTGTTCACTTCATGGAGACAAAGCTGTCCTGAAACATTTCTTGATTTTTTAGTTTGCAAAAAGTTTTGTTCATACTGCTTCTGCATCATTACCATAGCAACCTGAAATAAATTTGTTGTCTGGAGGGGCAGAAAAAGTCCATTAATTGTTCAAAAAAGGCAATATAGCCTTTTATACAGTGCTGTCCCAGAAAGACACTAGTCTAAATATTAAACCATGAAACCAGACATCACCTCACTAGACGTGTACCTTTTTAAGTTCTCCGCATGGAGTCCACACTTTCCAAGCACAAGCACACACGTAAGTCGACAGAAAGTAATGCAGAAACAAAAACAGCCTGTTTGATTAAGATCCATTTATCCATTTAAAAAAAAGTGTAGTGCAACAGTCCCTTACAGTGCGCTTCTGTACGACTCCAGCCTTGACCTACTGTAACCCATCCAAACTTCCTCCCCCTCCAGACTCCTGTTGTCAGATGTCTGCCTCTGTAACCCAAATCACAAGATACAACATAGATGGGGGAGCGGAGACCTATTATTAAACAAACAGCCAATCCCACCTCTAAGGATCCTTGTTCACAAGAAGGAATGATGAAATCCTAAATAACCGATGCTTGATGCACAGTGCCATCTATGGATATTCAAGCTGAAATGCAAAGAGAGGAACTGCAATTTAAAACACCCAAGACCAGGCTCTGTAAACTAGGACTTGGAAATCAAAGTCAAAGCTAAAAATCAAGATTTTTTTTAAACAGAGAAGGAGAGAGAGCAGACATTTAAGCATTCAGCAAATATAAATGTTTTAAAGATGATGATGATAATGTAGGACTTAGGTTTTCAACACATGAGATGTTAAAGCCCATTTGGCCAGAAAAAATACACGGATTAAATAATGAAGGGGAGAGGTCCAGTTAAGATCTACAAAAACAACTCAACACAGCCAGTTAAGAGGCAGAAAATGTCCAGAAAACCCATCTCCCTTCATCTGTGGATGGTCAGGCACAGACTATTAACAGGAGTCATATGGCTCCAATTAAAGTAGGACTACAAAGAGGGGAAAAAAAGGGGCTGCATGTGAGACACATTTACTTCAGGTAAATATCTTATATGAAAAGCAAACTGCCTGATATGATATGTTTCATTGCCTTTATTTAATCTAAAGCCAACACGAGGCACAGTTTGAGTAATCCAAACCATTTGCTTAAGTTCATATTTAGTAGGCACTAACTTCAAAGAGGATCCACTCATTAAATAAACATGTGGCTGGCTACTAGAGGTAATTTTGTGACACCTCTAAGGGTTGATGATATGGGTAAGAGAGGAGAAAAATGACTCTGGTCTCTAAGTGCCAGACAAGGCTCAGAAGATTTTCCTCTCCATTCAAAATCTAATTTCAAAATTTAACAGGGGGCCATTACCACTCTGTCCTTTCAGATAGAAGCACTGACGAAATAAGCAATTGAAGTTTATAATAGGCATGAAAAGGTCACAGAAATGGAGGCGTCAGATATATGACCTTTGAAGGACGATTGAGAGGCAGGCAGAAATGAGATGCGCCCTCGCATTCATCATACCTAGGCTGCAAAATCCTGAGTGCAAACCCATTCATATTCATTTTGATTAAGCATTGCACAAAGGATCACGATCCCAAACGTTAACCTCTAAAACTGTAAAAAGACAAACTGGTAAAATTATACTAAAGGGTTCTTCCAAGGAGAGGCATCAAGCTGGTCACAAATACACATCAACAATAAAAAATAAATAAATAAAATAAATCTTGCAGCCCTCTTAGAAAGTACACTGTAAAGTAAATCCAAATTAAATTGTGTTTGCTTGTTAAACAAATGCAACGCCAAAAGGGGTTGCAGGAAGAAATAAATGACAGGAGAAAAAGAGGCGAAAGGATTCTCTCTTGGGTAAAGAGCTCGGTCATCTTTGACTGCTGAGGACTCGCTGGTATTCGCTGTCAAAGTCAGGCATCCATAACCAGAAAGCAATCATTCAACAGGAACACACACACACACACACACACATACCAAGCATCTGAATACCCATCACCAACATCTTACAAAATCCAGTAAAAGCCGGTGAAAGGGAGGATTGTTCATGGTTAGGAAGTGATCAAGGAGTTTTCCCAGCATTCTTCATGTTGGACTCTGACTTCTTCACATTTCAACTTATCAATGAGACAGTGTTTAGTCATTGTGCAGTCAAGGAGAATAAAAGCAGCCACACAAAAACAGTCTTTATATTCTAAAATTGTTATAATGAGCTCAAAAATTAAAATGAAAATATTCAGGCAGAAAATGTTAGATGTGAATAGTGCATGAAAAACCCAAGTGCCCGTGTGAATGCACAGTGTTAACATATGTACACATCTTTAAATCTTTACATTCCTGTAATTACCGTCAGAGACAGTCGTTTCCATTGTGAGGGTGATCATACATTTTAAAAGCACGGCCAATGTAAAGTAAGCCCCACAGCATCATATGAGCGTCCCGATTCTACTGAAAGGAAGAAACAATAAGTCTGAGTTTATTCTGTTCTGACCTCTGAGGCAAGACGAGATTCGAGATTTCATAGTGGGTGGGACCCCATGTGATGTGGAACCAAAGCCAGAGAAGAATGAAGTGTGGTGAAATGGAGAGCTGGATAGTGCTTTTCACAGGGTGTTCATCTGAGAAACATTTCAAACAGGGTGTTTATCTGAGAAACATTTCAAAACAGTCCTCGCAGCTTCACAAGGTCTCTGACAACGCAGGCCTTATAGGAGACATCAATGCTTCCCTTGGGCTGTCTGGTTACACTCAAAACCACAGGGCTGACCTAAAGGGGCTCGCCTTAAAGGGGCTACAGCTGACAATGAAGGGAGTTTCAACCCTCCTGACCACACTGCAAAATAAAATCTAGCCCTGTAAAAGATGAAGAATGATATGTCAACACGCATCCACATGTTTCAGGATATTATTTGAATGTTATCCTAAAACAATACTTTTCTGCAGCAGATACTAATGCTCACTTGTGCAACCTGTAGTGTTTATGAATAAAACTGAAGTTAACATCAAAACAGAAAGAGAAACACACTACCGGAGCTGCCAAGCTTCGCTTTATCGGCACAAAACAGTGATAAACATGCTGACGCTGAAAATCACCACCTGATAATTCACACCACATAAACAATACACCAAAAGCTCGCTGTGGGATTGTTAAAGTATTGAGGTTAATGAGGAGAGAGTAAAATAGAGAAAATAAGATGAATTTTGCTCATTAAAAAAAAAAGAATCAGCTCTAGGGTTGCACAATATCTTGAAAATATATTATCACCTTATCGATATTGGAAAGTACAAACAAAAAACATAAATTGCATCAAATTGTTGTGTCTTTACTAATTTTATTAACACTCCAAATGTAAAATAATATATTCGACCAATCAGATGAAATCATAGTACCTCATAAACTAATTTATAGGTTGATTTATATGAAGACTGTTGTTGTTGCAGGGTTCTGCTTTTGTTTTGTTTTTTTTGTTTGTTTTTTTTAAAGTATCTGCATATGTAATTTACTGTCAGGAGTTAATTTTAGCTGCAAATTAGAAAAGCAAATACCACATCCTGATATTTTGGTTCATATATCAGAGGTCATTATCAGTTTTCAACAATGATAGTGTATGTGTCATATTTTCCTCAGATCATCCACCTGTAGTCAGCATGTTACCACTCACCCTCAAAGCCTTTGCAGATAGGGAAATCATGTTTTTTTAAAATAAATATATAAAAATGAATAAACGTGTCTCTGTTAGTGCTTTGCAGCCCTGTCTGACTGAAAAATACATGAATCATCCTCTGAGCTCACAACAGACAAAGCTCCTATGAAAACAAAAACAGAAACTGTAACCACAGTAGGATTAAACTTACAAAAACGACACACTGCCCCAGACAACAATAAACTATTTCCATTTTTTATGAGGTCCAGCAGCTAAGCATTAAACCAGCAACAGAAACGGCACAGAGTGTCACCTCTGAGGGATGACTCTTGATGTGTGGAGATGCAGAGGTGACACCATTAGTGACACCTCTGCATCAGAAATCCTTTAATCCGAGCAGAACATCACTGTAACTAATATCTAATCAACTGTATCTTGTCCCTTTTCAAGTGTAGTTCACAGTGAGTTGTGGCACATTTGACATGCTTCAATGAGCAAAAGCAGCATAAAGTCTCCCCTTCAAATCGCCAAGCTTTGCAGCACAGAGGACAATTGCTTTTTCGTCTCACAGATGCACAATAACCTTTTATGACCAGTGGAGGTCACTGTGGACATACCCAGGAGACCGTCAAGACCTGGAGCGCAAGAAATTTTTGTTCTTTGTTCAATGTACTTATAAAAGAAATTTGGGTTTGGCTTTAGAGCCATGTTTAACTTCCACTATGCTGGAGCAAGAATGGAGGAGGCGAGAGTGGTGCACTCACCCCAGGGGGGTCCTTCAGGGGTCTACACACAGACAGTAATGTGCAGGTCCTGTTCAACACATGTCAGGGTGCCGTGTTTCATGGTTAAGCTCAGGGCTTAGCTGATCAAAGCCGTAGCACTCAACGCCACCAGACTTTGCGGCTCAGGCATCCGTCACACTACTAATTAACTCAATGTTTTCCTGTTGTCCCTGTGAAGTTTTCATGAAAAGGACAACCACTAAGTTGGAGGCTTGCAAACTGCAACTGATTATCCAATGTGTCAGGAAATGAACCCCAGCCGCAAAATATTTTCTGAATCTGTGGAACCACTTCCCCTCAGAGACATCACTACGAGATGGGAAGGAGATAAAAGAGGTTCAATGCACTGAAACATACATGAATGATACGACTGGAGAACAGAAGTAAACCATTTGTGAACAAGACTATTTGAAAATTTCTTAAGCTTGTTTTAGAATTATGACTTGGATGTAAAACAAACATTTTTCTTATAAAAAGGTTTCAAAATTCCTCTTTTCAAACTTAATAACTCATCTACCATTCGGTAAGTCAATAAAGAGATTATATTTGAATAGAAATGGTTCACTGGAGGGGAAATATTACCTCATAATTAGGATGAAACAATTTCAGCTTTAATTTCAGACAAACCCGAGTCACTGATTGCTTTGTTTCCAGTAAACATTGGCTAAATCTCAATTCCATCTATGTTGTGGTAATAGAACCGTTTCACCTAAATAGTTTTTTTTTTCTTTTTTTATGGTAACTATTGCTTACAAAAAGCACAGCATTGCAACTATGCTGATTTCCCCACAGAGCTGAGACATTTCCTGCATGTGTTTATTAGCTGCAGGTGTGAACGCTTCCCCTTCAGGTTTTCACAGTTACCTGTGAGGTCATCGCAGAAGAGCCAGACTCCATCTGAACCTCCTCTCATTGGTGGCACTCTATCCTATCTTGCTGTCCACATTTCCCCCTTTTCATGCCTCAAAACCGTCCAGGAGGGAATGCGACTTTAATGAGTGTTCCCCTTCGCCTGCCCCGAGGGCCCTTTTCACCTTCTCAAACCTTGCCTCTTCTCTTTATCTCTCTCAGCCTCCCTTCACATCTATATGAACATTTCATCAGCACTTTTACTTGGCGGGTTCACCGCTTAACCCTGACGTAATTTGGCTATTTTAAATTATACTTGGCTTTGCATTTTTGTAATTTATGTAGCTCTACGAGTAAAAATATACTTAAATACTAATCAGATCTTTTAACAAACCCTTTCAGACTATTTTAGACATAGATGTTCAATGTTGAAATTGGAATTATAGATAGCATTTCTTGAGTTTAAGATGTGAGCTGAAACAGGGAAAAAAAATTGGATTAAGTCATATAAAAACACTTCCCATCAAAGGATCTTCACATTATGTTCTTTACTTCCATGTAGAGGTAAGTTCAAAGCTCTAACTGCTCTAAACAATGGCTAGATAGCCAACAGATGAGTGCCACATGTGAGTGAGTGGGGGCCGAGGCCACATTGACCACTTGAAGGAATTCTCTTCTCTTTGCCAAGTCTCCAAAGTACAAAGATTCAGGTTGAAAGAAGTTCTGCAACAAAAAAGGTACAACCCTACTTTGAAGTTCTCCCCAGCTGGTGACAACATTCTCAACATGTTGGATAGAAGAAAAAGTCCTTGAGGACTTGAATTCACTGTAAACACATGTCCATTACCAGCTACTGAGGTGTAAACACAGTGAAGCTGAAGAGATCTCTTGGTTGGTACAAGGTGGTGAGATAGGAGGATGAAGTGACAAGAAAAAAAAAAAAAAGTTCAGTGTTTGCAGGTTGAACGCACGGTCTGACTCATCACACCAGATGTCAAAATGTTGTTTTTACAAAAGTGACAATTGTTCAAAACATATCTCAGAAATGAATATGTTTAAAGCTGCATCAGCAGCATTTTATTTCTGAGAGAAAATCTGGAAAGTTGTTGGGCATTAAGCAATTGCAGAAAATAACCTGAAGGTAGAGCCACCACTTTGACAGGAGGCACATTAATACAAATGAAGCTCTCATTATGCGACTAAATTAGTTTTCGCAGATGGTAAAGAAAAATTAAAATGTTTGTGGCACTTCTGTAATGGGTACAAAGCAGTGAAAACAAGGAATGCCTGGCTGCATAATATAAAATATTTCAAAATGTGAAAGTGATATTTCTAAAATCCAAATTTCAAGCAAGAATTCTGAGCTACAACACCTCCCCACCCCAAAAAATACATTTCACAGTAAATCAAACAAATGTCTTCAAGCAAAAAAAAAAATAATAAAAAAATCTTAGATTTCAGGTCACCATTTAACTGTCTAAAAATGTGAAATGATGGTCTTAAACACTTCAGCTACAGTAAATATTTTCACAGAGAATGAGTAGCAACAATAGAGGCAAGAGTCAAATCCCCTCCTAACCCCCCAAAACAAAATACCTGGTGATCTCTTGTTAGGACGCAAGGCCATCATATAGGACTGCCGTGGCAGGAGAGGTGAGGAAGGGAGAGACATGGACACTCCCTTGGTAAAGCTTAGCCTGAAAATGTCATCTTGTGTGTTAGGATGACCACTGCCAGGCGGGAGGTTTGCCTCAGGAGGAAATCTTCTCTGAGCACTATGGCTGTGAACGTCACCTGTCGAGGAGAATCACAATTACCTCAAGCCAAAATGAATGAAGTCTGACATAATGTATGCAGAGATCTTACACTTGATAGATGTTTTCGTCCATATTTATACAAATGGAAATGTATATTTCTCCGAGAACATGAATACAGGGTTTTTTTATGGATACCGAAGGAGAAACATTTCAGGAAAGAAAGAAGTGAAGCCCTTGGGATTAATGTGCATTACATAAATGTACTACACACTCATTAGCATTTTGTGTAAATATAGAGTGCTGATTAGGCAGGATTTAGTTCTGTGGTTTGAAAACTCAGGATAAAAAAAAAAATCACCCGCAGCTAGGAGCTGCACTAAACTGTCTGTTGAAATGACTCAGAGAATAATTAAAATACTGTGATTTTTTTTTTTTTTTATTCCATAATGTTTTCAACTATTTCTCAAAGAAGATGTGAGCATCACACAGACCAGGTGAGTGAATTCTGCAAAGCAAACTTATCAAGATAATCTCGTCTGGTATAAAGTTTATCAAAAGTTCTGTTTTCAGCTGCCCTAAAATTGAATTGTGCAGAATAGACCATATGCACTGGAAATGTTTATTTTAATTTGAAATTTGTGTTGACATGTAAATGAACTGATAATTCAAAAGCTTTGCATCCAGCCTGACAGCCTCTTATACAAACTAGTCCATTAAAACACCCACTTCACTTATTTCACCAGAAGTCCTTCACTTCATTTGACCCTCACAAATAAACAACACCCCCCAGACACCCCTAGAAACTTCCTCTTCAGCCTTGGGCCTTCAACCCACCTCCAGACGATCCATGTGACATGCATTTTCACAACAGGAAACATAAAAAGGTGGCAGCTGGCTGCCAGACGTAAAAGACATAATACAAAACTTCTATCTATCCGTTTTCTATACTCACTCAAGTCTATTCAAGGTCAGAGGGTCTGCTAGAGCCTATCCCAGCCCATAACAGGCGGTACATAGCATATATATATATATATATATATATATATATATATATATATATATGCAGTATAATACAAAATGTAGTAGTGGATATTGTGAGGTTTTCTTTGCAGAGCATTAAACATGGTGGAAACATTCATTTACCAATATCAAATTAATTAGATGTATCCACCATATCAACAAAAAAGTGTAAAGCCATATTTAAGCATGAACGAATATTCAACATCAGTACCACACTTGGCCTCATTATACTAGTCAGATTTTGTCTTTTCCGGAGCAGCGAGTATGAAGTTTGCATGATGTATGATCTAACTGACTTTTACATTTATTCTCATTTAAATACCTTCTCCTTATAATGTCTAGAAAAGTCTAAGGGCTGTAAAACCGCATTATAGATGCTGGGCCATCTTTGCCATTTAACACACTGTTGTAAAACCCAGTACATGCTGAAGGTCACATTATGGTGATCATCTTCTGCAGAACAATGAAGCAGTTCTAAAATCCTTCAAAGAACTTGCAGATGGATATTTGTTTGGTCGTGCATTAACCGATTGTCTTGTCATCCATTCACAGTATAGTTTCTAATGTTTCCACTGTTGCCTCTATGAGATTCTAAGAAGACGATTGTAAGTCTTCTGAGGAACCCACAAATGGATGCACAAATCCTTAGTGCCCCTCCATAGTAGTAACCTTGCTCCAATCAAGTGCTGGTCAAGTATTTCAAGAAAAAGCCCAACATTGTCCAAACCCTTTAGCATCACGGTGTGAATCTCATCCACATTCAGTGTCTTGCAACTCAAGAGTTTCTTAACTATCTCAAAGATCAAGAGTATGTTTTAATTGAGCCCTTTTCACACAGGGGTGGCATCATAATAGCACATAAAAGCCACCCTCATTGAGCTGCCGCTGTTCCCCCGTCTTGGCGGTTCAACATCACACTGGTATATAACCTCACACAGATAACCAGCATCACAGAAGCAGACGAGTGACAATTGCATGCTCAGCAAAAGTGATGTCTTCAGCCAAGATGACTCACCTATGCATACCAATAAACTGGAAAAGTGTAAAAGAGGTATAATGGGGTGGGGTGAGGGGACAACACAGTTTTACCCCAAATATTAACTTGTATGCAAACAGGTAACATTAAACCCCCCTTCTGACAAGACAATGCAAAAGGATAATCAGCATTCAAGTCCATAGTTATGGGTATTTATTGCCTCTGTATCTGATCATTAGTATTGTAAACATAGCAAACAGAACTAACACTAACTTTTGCTAAGTGTGCTGTGATTGGGGATGGCACAACTCTAAAACAAGTTGGAAAAAAAAAAAAGGTTTCATATCATATAGAGGCTTTGAAACCAACAGGAAAACCAACACAGCATGTAAAGAAGACATAGAAGTTGGTATTTTCTCTCAGGCTGCTGTGTATGACTGAATACCTGAACACTCAAAATTAGTAATTTTCTCCAAAAAAAAGCCGTGCATACCTGAAAATATCTTGCAGCACAAGCTGATGGATGATGAAATGATGTGCCTTCCAGTTTTAACGTCAACAAGGTTCACTTACAGATTAATTAAAGGAACCATGAGTGGGTAACTATGCTGTTTTTGTCGATGTTTTAGAGTGTTATTCACGTTAATAAAAAAGATTAGAAAATAAAACATTAAACCTCTTAGGCAGAACAAGAAAGCATCGAATATAAATACAGATAACTGCTAGTCGTGTACAAAAGTAAAACAGACCTACATAAGGGGAAAACAAGGCTGTTTAATGTGTATTTAAACCTGGGGTCACGGCCCTGTGGACATTTCCCATGTCTCTTGGACACATGAGAAGGACATCAAGTTAGTGGAGCAAATAAGACTGTCATTGACGATTAAGTAGAGATCGCATCTAATCCACAAAAAACACTGCCTGACTGTCCCTTGCTGGTATTTTAAGTATGTCGTGGGAAAAAAATAGTGTGTTTTACCTTTATCTAGTTTCTGTTCATACCATTCCCTTTTTCTCTGTTTGTTTTGTTTTGTTTGTTAGTCAGCGATGGTAACCAATTACTGCACCAAAACTATCTGCCTACGGGTGGCGTAATCTCTATAAAAAAAACCTCACAGTAAATCTACAACATCTTTTGATGAAAGTACACCCTTTTTCCCTGTGGAAAAAGATGATTTGAAAGCATTCAGTGAACAAAAAAAGTCATTAAACTGGCTGTAATCGAGTCAGATACAATTTGTCAAGAAAACTAATCGATGACAATATAAACTGGTAACTGCTTTCTCCAATGCTTTTAAAATTACATTCTTGATCGAAAATGATTAAAGCATGTCAAAATACATCATTTTGTCACAGAAGTGTTTCCCTAAAATCTGTGCATGTGCCAAAATGGCTATGAATTACTTTACCATCTTATTTTTTCCTCCACAAACTGTAAAAACAGACTGTGTTTTACCAAATCCCTACATGGAGAGACCAGTCCAGCCCTGCTGCTGGCTCGCAGCATAGTAATCTATTCTGCAGAATCAAAGTTGCCCACTCATCACTGCCACAAATTAAAACATATAAATTATCAACCTCAAGATAACATGTAATATCTAACAAGCAAAACAGGCCATGCGTCAGCAGACGGGGCTAAATCATAACTGCACATGTGGTCAACCACAGTAATGACAATTAGCTTTCGTTCTATTTTCAGGACATGAGCAAATTAGTATTGGCTCCTGTCTGCTCCTGCCCAACATTCACAGAAATCGCTGAAGGCTGTGATGCGAAAGAAGCGAGCTACTAAAAGCACCCTTCTGAAATCTTCAGGGAAATGAGCATTTCTGGTACTCTCAAGTAAATCAAAAACAGAGAGCCGTTTCTGCACACCTCTGCCTTTGTAGAGCAGACAGACAGACACAAAGCTGTCCTGTGTTTTAAAGGGCTCCTAAACAAAGAGGAATGCCAGAAACAGGAACCAGAAAGGTTCAAATGACACCTCTGCATGTCTACAGGCATAGAAAGACCAGGGAATGAGCCAGCAAAGGCCATGACCTTCTGTCACCTTGACCTGACTGGGACATACTGCATGTAAACCGAGCCAGATACTTCTATATCTCCTTAGGGAAGTGTTAGTGTGATTGATCATGTTTTAGATGTGACTAGTGGTGATATGATGCTGCCAATCTGAAGCAAACTTTTGGAAATTGTTTAAATATTATCTTTTTTTTTCAATGCTTAATAATAATAATAATAATAATAAAAAGATCAGCATCAAGTTGAAAATCTTCTTTCATCATATCTGACCTACATGATTTAGGTAGCAGTAGCTGCTTCAGTGCAACACATGCCTCTAAGCTCAAGAAAGCCTATTTTAACAAACATTGCACACTTATACCCTAACAGCTGCCAGCAGCTTGTTAGTTTGCAGTTGTCATAGCAAGTTGCGGCCGATACACGTTTCAGCCATACAGCATGTTAAAGAGATTAAGTTGTAATTTTGGTAGTTGGTTCAGAAAACAAGAGGCACCACATAAAAAGCTCGCCCTTCAACGCTGGTGAACTGGCAGCAGTGTGTTATGGTGACTGCACTGCCATCTGACCGATACTATAATACGCAGATGGACACACGGACAGAAACTTGCCAGTGCTATTTTAGTGACTTTCCAAAACCCTGGTTGGGACGAGGCCTGCAATTTCAGTCCATGCTGTGGTCGAGGAAATCAGTCCTTTCTAATTATACAGAGCTGGCTCGGGATGATGTAAAAATGATTACAGCCCCTTACGTACTTTTTTCCCTCCTCATCAAAGCAAAAGATCCAGAGCCAACGAGGTCATACTCAATCCATAAAACAGATCAATATTATTTCGAGAAATTGATTTAAAAAATATGCAACAAAGGGCCCAAACATTAAAGAAGCTGGTCAATAAGAGTTTTAAATGCATTTTTAAATTAATATTCCACCATAATCATCATTTGCTTTCATTAAATTTTAGGGAAAAATTAACTTTCATCTGAACAATTCATTATAAAAGAGGATTTGTGCAAAATCATATTTTACACAGTAATCAGTTTATGTCCTAAATGGTTTTGTTGTGATCTCAATTGATGCAGTCATGTGAAACTTTTACTGAGGCTAGTTGGAAGAACTATCATACATTTTCAGTAAAAACTAACCACAATGGATTAAAAATCAATGTATTTCTTTGTCCAAAGTGTCCATCCTAACGCCATCCTAGTAAGTGGTCTTGACACAGTCCAATCCTTTGAAATGTCTTCATGGTTATAAATCTGGACAGTGCCTTTTTCCTCTCAAGTAAAGCTGTGGAGTGGAATGTGATCTGTCACTCCTTCTGAGAGAAAGCAATGACCCCCCCCCCCCGAAAGATAAAGCCTCTAAAACAGGCTGAGAGGTCAATCCATCTAGCATGCCAGGAATAACAGTTTAAAGTGCATAATATATGACAAAAGCTAATATAATTTTTTTTTTTTTTTTAAATGAATGCATGATCCAGCTGCAACGTCTGTCTTTACACATGTGATGCCTACAAAACGCATGTCCATGTTGTTAATATTAAAGCCGAAAAAGAAAACGAAGAAGGACGATAATTAATGCAAATTCTTCCAATCAAACCACAAAGCACGGCGGCCATAGGACAAACTAACAAAGAGGAGAATTCTTTCGCTAGACTGAGTGCCAATGAGGATTCCCTGCGTACTTCCGAGACCAGAGAGACAGTTTCACAAAAGCTGTCATGGTTAACACACAGAAACCCACAGAGAGGAGAGAGAGACGGACAAAGGCTAAAGAGTGGGGGGAGGGCCTTTAAGTTATATACAATGATCAGGAACAAGTACTAAAATGTATATACACTACCAATTTTTCCTGTTTGAAATTTATTTCCAAAAGTAAAACCATAAAAACCAGTGTGTGAAACACTGGAGGTTATCAGTGTTTTTCCCATGAAGCATTTCTGATTTCAGACCACTTTACTCACACAGCGGTAGCCATAGAAACAGTCAAAATACTGTGCCAGGCAGCTTCACAAAAGGCTGTTGACTCAAACCGATGCAAGTAGTAAATAATAAAGCAAACTAAATGCATTGTTTCTCCTGCTTCACATATTACTTACACTTCTTTAAAATAAAATTACTAGCAAAAATAACTTCTTGTATGTTTGAGAAAATACACAATATTTGGGTGTTAAAAGCAAGCAATTTTTTTTTTTAAATTACAAAAAATTGCAGCCTTGTTGTTTTATGTGGGGGTGAGTGGGTCTGAAAACATCACTCAGTGAGCTGCTGCAGGTGACTGGTCTGTTACAGGCTTGTTTAAACCTCGCATTAACATGCATCCTGAGAAATCTGATCACAAGTGACCAGCATTTAGCACATTCTCACGTTAAAATGTGCACCCAAACGAATCTCAAGGGATCGGGTATGACCTTCCCACACTATTTGAAGAGAAACGTGCATTTAATTTTCACTTGCAAACAAGAAGTGTCTTGTTATTTTTAATCACCAAATGGATCAGCTGGAAATAATTAAGTGTAACTTGAGGTTAAAAAAAAAAAAAAAAATAGAAGAAACCAGGAATAACAAGATGATCTAAAAACTTTTTTCCCCTACTTCTTTATATTGTATAAACACTGATTTTAAATGTGCATATCATTTGTTAAAAAAAGTTTGGAAAAAAATTGTCGTTAAGTTTAGACTTCTTCATCTTGTTATTTTGAAACTCTTGCTTGCAGCTGTTGCCTTTGGACTTGAAAAACAATGCACTTTGAAAGCAAAAATAAAGTATGTGTTTATTTGCATGCAGAGAGGGAAGATCAGATCCAGTCAGATGCTCTCGGGCACACATTTTAATGCCAGGTGTGAATACACATGCTAAGAGCCAGTCGTTTGAGAAGATATTTCTTAGGATGTATGCTATGCATGAATAAGGGCGTAAGACTTTATACATCTTTCTTTCCTTCTGGTGCTCAGCAGCAGACTGAGCTCCGGCATGGCCTTACCAATGAAACCCCAGAGTAAGAGTGACTGGCAGGAGGGGGTTCAGGGGGGTGAATGTGAGTTTATGGGTGTCTTGGGGATAAAAAGCAGAAGAGGAGGAGGAGGAGGTGGTGGTGGAGGGTAGCACTGACAAGGCAGCATGGCAATTCCTCATTCTTCTTTATAAATTGTCAATTTAAGCAAGTATAGAGGAAAAGAGAGAACAGGAGTCCAATAGTGATTTGACTGTTTTATCTTTAGATTTGGGGAGTAAAAGGTCAATAAAAGGACTGATGGATGAAAAGTATTATATGCTACATGATAGCAGGAAATAGAGTGATTGCTCAGATTTCTATAAACTAGTGTGGACTCAAAACTACAGTTGGTGTCTTTACACTTAAGTTAGTGTCCTTCTCAAAAACAGTCTGCTCTGTACATGAGCAAAACATGTTGGACCATCCATGGTGATATAAACCTTTCAAGTGACCATGTGTAGGTGCAAAAGACTTCACCTTGTATCAAGGCTGAATGTTTGCATGATTTCAAAGACACAGACTCTAGACAAGTGGGACACCCTCTTTACTTCCCCAGTAAATGATTAAAAAGAAAAAAAAAACTCATCTTTTGTCAGTCTCATTACAATACTAATCACAACCAGATGTGCTGCTGGCATCTCAGTGCTGCAGGTGGTTTAACAAACCTAGGACTTTCAACAGGGTAAAGTGAAACCATAAAGTTGTTTAAAAAAAAAAAAAA
>JAOWBL010000014.1:9650854-9664360 GCA_028564865.1 Zenarchopterus dispar | reverse complement strand
AAAAAAAAAAAAAACTTTATGAAGTTGATCACAAAATCAAGACCCAGGTATTAAGTCTAAGAATGGACACACAACTGAGAACACATGCCCATGCTGTGATCATTTTAATGCAATTAACACAGTTCTTGGACCACTCAACATGGAGATTCATTTGTTTTTGTGGTCAGTGGCCCTAGGTTGCCACGGAGATGTGGTTCAATGACAAATTTGGATTGCCGTTAGCACAGACCATTAGGCAAAGCTCCCTCAGGGGCCAGGTGAGGTCATGAGAACACCACTAACCTCTGGGCAAGAGCCTGTTCAGAGATGTTAAATGGACAAGGATGTGGTACAAAGGCTGTCCGCCCAATCCTTCTCAAGACCTTAATCCCAAAAGCAAACAGACCAGGAAAATCTTGCAGCTTTGAAGTGTGCCAATCTGTGAGAATGTAACATCATTATATCGTGCCTTATTTGACTTTTACGAAGGGCAGTTGAAACTTTTTTTTTTTTCAGAAATTTACCACTGTGTTATTTTGATTTACTTTCAAGAATAATGATGCAATTGCAAGTATATTAAATGAAAAAAATACCTAAAAACACCTCCTCCACATGCCACGGAGCATGGTCCACAACTATATTCGATTCTGAAAGGAACTTTTTGGGCTTTACTGAACATAATATGTTGAGTTTTTATCTTAAAAACCAATCTCTAAATGGTCCACTAAAAAGAAAAGAGATGTAAATGTGAAGGGGGAGCACTCCATCCAAACTGCTCTTCTTTGCAATCAACACTCACACCAGCTCTTTTCAGACTGGGCACAAAGGAGCTGGGGTCATTAGTTCGGCCCGACTAAAGCTCGCCTGAGCTAAGGATGGAAAGACATCCTACAAAAGAAGAAAAAGAAAACCCTTTCTGAAAAGTGAAAAACAACAAACCAGGACTAAAGAGAAGGAAAGGTGTCTCAAAGCATCAAAACGGATCCCAGGTTTTAATGAATACGAACAGATTTCTGCAAAAGTCAAAAGGACTGAACGATGTCTGCGCAGTGATGGAAAATGATGAGAAAAAAATTGCTGGAAAAACATTAAAGCAAAGTTGTGAGAGAGGATCCTCTCAAATAAAATGTGCTCACATAAACCTGAAAAAAGTTAGAAAACATCATGGAAAAAGAAAAAAAAAAAAAAGAGGAATGTGTCTGGCCTGGAAGGTCAGGTTGTAATTAAAAAAATCTGTGAGCTGCTGACCTCTCCAGCCAATGAACAGCCATGACAGCCCCCATCATCCTCTCAAAGACAAACTAAATCACACTGGCATGTTGACTGATAAAATGTTTTTCCTCCTCTTTGAAGTGACAAAAACAACACTTAGATGAGGGGTAAAGGGTAAACGAGGGGAACGTGTTGAATTGTTGCTATGCTGGTGACATCATTCTCTGATCTCGCCAAGTCCTCGTGGACATCTCATTCGTGGCCGTTTAGACACTTCCAAGGTCAAATGGAACAACTGATGAGTGTATAGAAAGCAAACCACACTAATAGAGATTAGTAACTTCTCATTTCTCCAAATTCCTGCCAGAAGTCAAAAAGGAAGCAATGCAAAGTTTTCCTACAAAGTCCAAAACCCTTTTGTGAAATATCTCGATATCAGAATTTTTCTTTTACACAACTATTAACTGCAATAAAATTAAAAGACCAAGTGTGAGCTACCATCACAGAGCTTTTACACTTACTCTCTAGTCTGATTATATGAAAAAACTGACTTTTAAACTGGTAAGACATGTAGACATGAAAAACAGTGTAGAAAGACTAAAAACCCTGAAAATTCAAGCGGCTCAACTTCACATATGCTCCAAATGAACATAAAAAAAACTAAACATGAGCCAGGATAGTTTCATATATTGCAGAGAATCAAATTATCAATTAACATTATTGGTTTTAAAATAAATTATAAAATTAAACCACGTTGTCAGAAAACACAAATGTTCACAACCTTTGCAAGTTTCCACTGTTTTACCCAGAGGGTACTAATATGCCATACCACCTCGCTGCAGTGATGTACCACTCTTGCCGTTTGTCAAAAATTAAAAAAAAGAAGAAAACTAGAGTAACAAAATCAGCATGGATGCAGCTGAGACTGCTGCACAATGGAAACCTGACCAATATGTGTATACATTAGTCAGTACTGAGTTTTGTTTTTTGTTTTTTAAAAAAATCAATTTTGTCATTCTGATATCCAGATCAGTGGATGACATCAATATCGCCCCCCGATACTGGTACTGGATCAGATTAGAGCCATTTCCTTTGTGAATTGCATGTGTGGGCCACTGCTATTGAGAACGTCCAGAGCATCTCCAGGATTTTCCAGGAATGCAAACGATTTTAGTGATTTAACTATGCCTTCAGGGACCACACCACTTCAACAGTACAGTCGAGGGGGAAAAAACAAAACAGTCCCGCCGTGAACAGTCTGTATAGAGGTTTATCCAAGTTGACTTTTTAATAACTGTGAATTTTTTTACTTTAATTTTACATGGGTTATGGGTCCCCACTAATGCATTGATAAATTATGGGGAAAATTTGTTACAGGATTGACTGTTGGAAGAAAATAAATAAAATAAATGAACAGCCTCTCCAACAGTAACCAATTATTACTCATAAGATGTTAAACAAAACAGTAAGGACACATTTTGTCTGATTATCAAGTTAGAGTTCAGCAACTGTCGTGCAGACAGAACTTAAAAAGTTAAGATTTTCCCTTTTTCTTTACATGCAATTATTACAACACAACAAACTTTTGAAACTTCTTGTTATTCATAAAAATCATGGTTACTCATTCCCTTTGTAAAAGTCCCGTGTTATTTTGTGATTCAACATCTGAGAACCACAAAAATACAAAAAAAAGCTTCTCCTAATGACTGTTAATGACACGTGTGGGTGTTTGAAATCAGATCCTCTTTTACAAATGTGCAACTACATTATTTGAACTGGGTCAGAAGATAATTAGCTTCACTGCTTTCATTCTTAGAAATATTTAATAATCTCACCAGGGATAAATGTTTGTTATAAAAGAGCCAACAAAAAGACTGAACCAGGTTCACTGCTGTTCCCAAGAGCTCTTATTTTGCTTTTTAGTAGGAAAGACCGGGAGTGTCTTATGTGGATACACCTGAGGTTTGTGGGCATGTGAGTCTGTGTATATATGCATGTATGTATGTATGTGTATGTGTGTGTGTGTGTGTGTGTGTGTGTGTGTGTGTTTGTACATGAATGTGTGCAAGTGAAAGATGTGGTTTGAGCTACGCCCTGCTAATCGTTGCCTGCTGGCTGCGTAGTGCTTTGATAGCAATGTAGGTCTGTGCGCTGAATGGTCTCCTTTGTAAATCAGGTGCATTCTTTATCCACCTTTATAAGCCCCGCCATAACTGTCTGGACATGAAAATCTACATAAACATGACTGAGAGCCAAAATAATAAACATGAGCCAAAACTCCACCGAGCAACTGTTAATACAGTTTCATTTGAATTAAAAATTTAGAAACTAAATCATAACTTTTATGGAAAGGTGATTTAACAGATTATTTTGGCATAAAAATACCTTTAAAGTTTTTTTTCAGTAGAAAAGAGTTCAAGACTAGATCATAATTAGAAGATGTTAATAATATATTTTGTCTCACTGTCATTCAGCCATTCAGATTTCTGATCACAATACATGACAATAGCCTGTTAAGTCTGCTTTGAAGAGGGAGGTATTGTGGGTAATGTGGAAGGAGCTGAGGAATGCATCCAGAGAGGGGTGGTTATGTTACTTATAATTAGCTATGAAGGTGTGTCCAGGTGTAAGAACTGTTGTCACTTTGTTCAGCGTTTATGAAATGGAAATAAAGAATCCTGTGATGCAGAGTTGATAGCAAGTCATCAGATATGGGTTACAGTTAAGACACACAACAGTAGGAGTAATGGTGTCTGTTAATATTACCTCAAGCAGAGACAGCAGCTGCTAACGTTAGCGCTTACGGTCACAGTCTACCTGTTGCTCTTTGTAGCTCCGCCCACAACCTTCAAAACTCACTCATTCAAAAGACTACAGAGATTTCTTCCTCGTGATTTGTATTCCTGCCAGCAAAAAACTGAATTCAGACCAATACTTTTGGTATTAACCAAAATGTAATAAAAGTAGTAAAGTTATGCATTCCTTTGTGTTAGTAGTGATTACTTTACCAAGTTCAAAATGAATCAACTTTGACATTTCTTTCCTCAGACTCTACTGCTTTTTCCATGTTTGTTTAAACCTGTATATGTATCATTGAGACACAAAATGTAATCAAGAATACAGTTATAATGTCATGCACAGAAATGTACAAATGGTCCATCACACAATTTGAATAAAAGTAAAAGTACAGACAGCACATATTTAGGTAGATACAGCAGATATGGGTTGAGAAGCATCCACTGGGCAGCAGTTCAATCAGAAGAGACGGATTTATAAACAGTTCAGCCTCTAAGTCTTGTGGCAGTCTGAGCCATGTTTGTCAGTGTTGGGGTAGAGGGTCAGCCACCAAATACCAGTGAGAAGACTTTCTGTGATCCTGACTTTTGGAAGACTGCCCCTCACCAGCAACCAAATACCTTAGACAGGAAACCAAATCCTTAAAAAGAAGAAATCCTTCATCTATATTAATGACATCAAAAAGATCGCTTCTAACTTTTAAACTTCCCACTCAAGCTTGGCTGGGGGTTTTTTAGTTTTTAACAACTGTTTAAAAAAGAAAAAAGAAAGAAAAGAAAAGAAAACCTTTTTTTCCAGCCTAGCCACCTGTGGCTATTGTTTATTGAGGAAAGTCTTCCCATAACAGTAAAAAATTCCTGTTGTGGCAGCTGAAGGAGGAAGAGTACAGACAGCAAAGGAATCTCTGCAATGTCACCTGTTCCACTCAAGACCGCAGAGGAAATGTGCAAAACAGTGAATAGCTTCAAATATGTTTCACTTTTTTTTTAAAAAAAACAACAACAAACAGAAAAACAATCAAAATTATTATTAGCCTCTCTAACATGTTTACCTCACCTGATCATTAGAGTGATTTAAAATCTGAAAAAAAAAAAAAATCACAAAATTTGAGTTTGTAACCGATTTGAATTTGGTCTGACCTTTAGCAACAATTCATTATTTTATGTCAAAACACCAAAGACGCTCAAGTAAACTGCAGAGACAGCATTTAGGAGTCAGGAGCACAGCTGAGACAACAGAGTCCACGGGGGTCTCTCACTCATCATTATTTGTACACAGACCCTCCACATCATGACGATTCCCTTCAACTTTAACAAATTCTCTAAGAAAAGAGGTTGCATCTAACTGAGAATTGTTTCCATGAAGTGACATCCAAGAGACAAACAGATTCTGCACAGTTTATTCATGTAAATGTTTGTAATTTTGTTTCCTGCTTCCCCTACTGCCACACAACCAGCTGTTGAGTTTTGTGTGTGGAAAAAAGCGTCGGTGTGTGTTGCGAGATGGTGGAATAAACAGCTGAACCTGTTGTCAGCCTCAGAGACAGCGCAGCAGTGCACGTTAGTGTGATTAAGGCTGCGTCACCCACGGCAGACAGACGAATGTCTGGCAGCTGCTACGAGGAGCCCCGCTCAGTGAGCCGAAAACCAGAACGTCGAGGAGTCAGCAGAGGTATTACCTAACTGTTAAACTAAGAAATCAAAGCCGAGTCAAACTGTGCTTTCTGTGGGTCACATGATGGACTAATTGAAGACACTCCCAGGGAAACGGCGGCAGTTCACGGTTAGATCTTCACTTAAGACGGCGAGGTTTAACAGGGGCTGTGGGGCGTCTGAAGGGGAAAGAAAAAGGGGCAAACAGGCCTCTCTGCCAGAAGAAATATTAAATCTCAGTGGGAAAACGAACACTCACGTGTCCATCCTTTGACATTTGACGTGAGTTAACATTGAACTGGCCACATAAATGCCATTTTAGGACACAATATTAAATTTAAGCATGTCAATGCTTACGTCTGTATACAATTTAAAAAACCAAATGTGACATAATTATCTGCCTATACTCAAAGCCTATCTGTACTTCCTTTACGTTATAATAAAATCAATAAGAAGTAGAGCTTCAATAGTTTGATGTTCTGAAAAAATACTTTTATCATAAACTACAGCCACCATGATAACAACTGTGAACATATGGACAAACACGTCTCAGAGAGGGTAATTTACCAAACTGCAACTGTACTTGCACTGTATTCAAGTTAGTTGCCCTATTTTTTCCAAAATGCAACCATGAAAGGCAACAGACCACAGCAAAGCAGGGTCCCTCTCCTGGAAAGGAAAGACTATTTAAAAAAAAGTAGATAAAAGGGAATAAAAATGGCCGATTCCAAACAGATTCCTTGCAGTGACTCTAAGAGAGGCAAGAGGGGAGGAAACATCTAGAAGGAGCACAAGTGGAGAGACAAAATTAGCAAACTCTGTGTTTTTGTGGTCTTGGCATTGGGGAGATCCCAGAGGAGAGCTAATGACTGTAGTGGTATCTGGCATGGGGGCCCAGTTTCCTTGGCCATTTTTTTAAGTTGCCTCCAGTCCACAGCCGCCAAGTCATGAGCAACATCTGCAGAGCTATCTTGCAATTATAGCATTATCAAGGTCTTTCCTCCCACTTATTTTCACTTTAAATATATATATTGCTTCGCAGATTTTACTGGAGCTTTAACCTTTTGAAGGAAGGGGAGTATAGCATATAAAAATGCTTCAGGAGCTGCAAAAAAACTGCAGGTTTGACTAACAAACACAAATTGCACTGATATAGAGAAAATCAAATCTGTGTCAAATTTCTTATTTCAACTCAAGTTTATGTTATAAACCATTAAAAAAAAAATCTAAACTAAGATTTTCCCACAGCTTAAAGGGTGTGGTGAATCTTTCATGAGCTAAACAGAGGAAGCTCATCTCTGAGATGACATCATCGTTCTCATCACCGTCTTCATCATCAGGTGACTTCATTTGAAACAGGAAGGAGCTAAAACTCTCTAACAACAACAGACAAGTAAAAGCCATGTGGTGTTTGATTTAAACTTAAATTCATTAAAGTCTCCCAGGAAACAAGCCAATACCTTTTTTGAAAGCTGGATTTTTATATCTGGCACCTTAATGCAACAGGAATGTCAGAAAATAGGAAATTACCCATATTCACTTAGTCTAATGAAATAAACTGTTAGAGCCTGAAAAGAATAAAGATTTGGTGAAGAAGTCTTCGCTCTGCGGTGGAATAAGAGAGCAAAGCGAGTGACCGCTGCTCAGAGCCGAGTCTGTGACCTCTCATCTGTCTGAAGTGGCCTCAACAACAAAGAGGAGTGGCCACATTTTATTGTCTCAGCATGAGAAAGGGGTAGGAATCTGCTTTGGCTTGATGGATGGGGTCCAACTGGGGGAAAAAAAAAAGTAATGCTGGGATAAAGGAGCTGTACCGAGCCATTAAACTCCGACTCTCCCAAGTTTCACCAACACAGATCTCATGGTGTTTAAGCATTGATGTGGGCGGGTGTGTGTGTGTGTTTGGATAAAAGAAAAGCTGTGTTATCAAGTGATTCACATAAGCGAAGACAGGTTGCAACAGCTTCGTAAAAAAGCTATTCATACAAGCCTTTAATGTTTATTCCCCTCACCACACAGTATTAAGAATGCAGAGAAGGTGAAATAAAACAAGTCAGACTGTTTCCCTTTTAATTTTAGCGCTGCCTGTTGAGTCAAACACAGCTCTTAGACAGCAGTGCTCCGTGACACGTATTTACTGTAGACTGACTGATGAATCAGGGGGCTGAACCCACCTCTGAAGTGGCGAAGCAAGTCGAGGCTGGAAGATGCAGAACAAGCATAAATGGACAATCTGCCTTGTCACAACAGATCATTGGAAGGGGCCATTATATGAACAAGGGACGAGCCTACAATGGCTGCTAAGGATGACTCATGATTACTCATGCTGGAAAGTTCACATCCAAGTTTCCAAAAGGAAAACATCTGTTATGACATAATAATCAGGCATTACTTAAAGCCAAAACTATAGATAGAAGATGGAAGGTATGTCAGATTCCACTCTAATCTTACAATGAGAGACTAAACAATGGCTGCATGAACATGGGAGGCAGTTTTCTCCACACTGCCTCGACTCCAGACTGTTCAGCTTCTTATTATTACAGCAAAGCTCTTTCACTTCAAATGTGGGTCTTTGACCTGTTGCTGCACTTATCAAGGAGACAAGAAGCCTCATGTTAAATTAGTTTCAAAAAACCTTTTCAAAGACAATTACGTTTGCATGAGATGTTTCTGTCACACAGAGTCGGTCTTTGCCTCGTTCAACACAAGATCAACAACTGATTCCCGATTTTGTCGTCACCAGAAATGGTTTTGTTTGGCTTTCAATAGCACTGGATTACTGGTGTTTATTTTTGAGGCAACAATAGGCAGAATCAGTCTAATGAAATCTGAAGTGTACAAGGTTACACTGTCTGCTTGGACTCGAATGATTCGACTGTGACTCACAGCTGGGCAGTAATCCAAAACATACTTGAAAAGCAACCCTGGGATTTCTAAATTTGAAGAAATTAGATACAAAAAAAAAAAGATTTTAAATTAAAGAAAAAAAAAAATCACCTGATCTCAACATGATCAGGGTGTGTCCAAATTGCTGATGGATGGATGGATGGACACACACACACACACGCACAAAAAAAAAAAAAAAAAGGAGGACAAGTGCAATCAAGACCTGACAAAACATCCCAATTTTTTGGGATCATGTCCGTGAAGTACAGAGTTTATGCAACTCTTGGCTGCAAAATAATGATCAATAAACTACTAAAATATATATAACTCAACTTAATGTGTTTCAATTATAAATCCTCTGTAAAAACTCCCAAAACAAACACTTGATAAAGTTAAGTTGGAGATAAATTCATATGGACTGAAAGTTGATTCTGAGTCTTATCACACACTCATGCAGACGCGATGAAAGCATCGTGATACGTTCACTTTGAAACATCACTTATGGCTGAACTAAGTTGGGGGTTTATCACATAGTGAGTGTTGCTTCAGTCAAAAGTTGGATCATTTTTAACTTTCCACTCTTCAATGCAAGCATCAGCCCACAAAAATTGCAGCTAGTGTCTGAAAAAGTCCCGCCCCCATTTACAGTTTCATTAACAAAGTGTGCGGTTTATTTGTGAAGCAAGCACCAAGAAATTTGGGTGGTTGTTCATAGAATAACGAAGACATGTCACAAGCACCACCTGGCGAGTGTTAACATGCCGCTGCTTTGTTTTACAGTTAGGGCTTGGTGCAGCTGTTTTTGAAACATTGTGGGGTTTGTTTGTTTTTTTAAACTTACCTGAATCCTTTTTGCTCCCTTTGCCTCCATCTCTATTCTTCTTCAGCACTGCCTTGAACATGTCAAGATTCCTGGATTCCTCTCTTTATGGGCCCTGGGATTAAATAAAATAAATGGTCAATCACTCAAAAACATAGCCAAAGATAGACATCTGAAATCCATCCACTGTCACTCAAGAAAAACTAAGGAAACTCTCCTGCTAGGCTAATAATTCAATTTTTAAGGCCATGTCATCTACATACCTACAAATAAAAAAAGAAGGCATTCAAAAGAAAAAAAAATATCAGTTTTTCAAAAAAACTTGACATAGCAACAGCTCAAATGCTCTGTATCTGCATTTCATATTGTTTAACTGGCACATGCCTGGGAGTTTTCTCATAGCACTCCCAATCCTGCAGGTCATCAGTGGAGGGAAGCATGGAAAGAATGCTCTAATATTTAAACAGAAAAGGACAAGTTCGGCTATCTTGTTATGTAGGAAAACACTCAGCTGAATGCCCTGAATTCCACATGTAATTGATGTTATGTGCCTGAGCTTTGGTGCTTTCAATTGATATCTTTAGTTCTTCACAGGTTAGTGTGCTTTTTGAGCCCTTAGAGTTAAATGATCTGGCTGTGCTCCTTTATTTTACAATTATTCTTAGTCTTAGGTTTTCTGCTCCACGGTAAAGGCCTTTTTAGTGCAGCAGCATTAAATTGTGTGGGATCTTTTTCAGCCCTCTCAAAACATCACGGACTTCTGGAGAACACTCTGGTATATTAATAGCAGCAGAGCAATCTTTCCAATAAAAAGAAAAGACTGCTTTCAACCAAATAAGGATATGCCATCTACAAATAAAACATCCCATTCTAAACCCCAGAAGCCAGGCCTCGAAATATCTTCATCTTCATACTGCTGCTGTGAGAGGGGCTATCGATTTGTCCTTTTCATACTTGATAAAGTCACATGAAACACTGAGAAGCAAAGCTTCCACCAAACTGGTTATGGGGGATGGTAGTATATCAGCTAAAACTCACTTGGAAAGCCTCTAAATCATTGCAATGGTAAAAAAGAAAAAATTACTTTTCATGAGCTCTTACTCCTCAAGGCCAACCTCTAAATCAAGATTATGAATAGACTGTCACAGTAGTATACAATTACTTAACTTCAGTTTTATTCTGAAACATGGAGGGAAAACACACATATATTAAATAAGACTAATGCTAATACTAAAGTTTGATTTATGATGGCAAAGTACAGTATGGCACACTGGCCTATTCAGTGGAAACACTGGCTGCTGACAGCGTGTGGGAGCTCGCTGCTCATCTCCACAGTAACAATAAACATCACCCAGGTTAACCCAAAGGAAATGAGAAATGCCCTCATGAAACTCCAAAAGCCAACATGACAAATTCCTTCCATCCCCTCTCCCCCGTCCAAGCCACCAGACGCTCATACAACATGGCACCCACTGTGGAACGAGACCAAACCAGTGCAGCTATCGTCTACGCCCAAGTACATGACAATCAGTCATTTCTATCAAGTAAGGAATTAAAAAATAATGAAACATGAAGCTGGTCTGTTCACTGCTATTGAGGCTGAGTTCACAATGGTCATTATGCATATTAGGAACAAACATGTGTGATAGTCTCCTGAGAGAAAAGCCAACGCGAGTCTGGTATGAAGAATGATAGGGATCAAGATTCATCGAGCCCTCAAGGTCAGGTCCATTTTAGTGTATTTAAACTTAACACAGGCCTCTGACTACCACAGAGATACCACCGTGGTTGAACAGACAAAACAGACTTTAAAGATTATTCATCAGCGCCAATTAGTTGTCAAAAGTCTTCAACAGGTTTCTAAATACCCCACAAAACTGACAGGATACACACTAAAGAGCTCATTACTGAGGATGCTTCATCACCTCTGACATTTTCAACCTGACGTATTAAACACCAAGACCTTCTAGTCTGTTTGTTACATCCATAAAGCTTAAAGGTAATAATTAAAAAAAAGCAGACTCATCTAAGGTTTCTTTCAAGAAAGAGAAACTGGAGATGGGGTTGTTAAGAAAAAAAAATGCTTCAGGTTATCATCAGTTATGTTTTCCAGGCCATTCCTCATGAGCTATAGTTCAAATCCATACACGTTGTGAAGAAAAAAAAGAATATCCTCACCTGCACAGTTCTGTCATGACATGGGGTTAATGGGGCCATGCAGCTATATCATAGTCATGTGAGAAGATGGATATATGTGGGAAAAAAAATAGGATTTTTTTTTTTTAAGGGATTGCCTGTGGAGGGGAGGCATTACACATACATTGGATCTTGGTAAGTTTATTGTGACTTTTATGAGGTG
Source organism: Zenarchopterus dispar (assembly GCA_028564865.1). Classification (NCBI taxonomy): domain Eukaryota; kingdom Metazoa; phylum Chordata; class Actinopteri; order Beloniformes; family Zenarchopteridae; genus Zenarchopterus; species Zenarchopterus dispar. The sequence continues at coordinate 9,652,656 of JAOWBL010000014.1, read as the reverse complement.
GCAGACAAAACCAACATCACTCCAGGCTCTGATCCGCACACTCAGAGTGGTTATTTTCCATCCATTGTTCGCCTCTCTGTTATACAAGCCGTCTCCATCAACCGACTTGCCGATTTCAACACAGTTGGCATAGCAACATGGAAATTCTCACTTTAGGTTGACCTTCAAACTGGTTTATTAAAAAACCGCCTCGAAGAGGAACGTTTAAATTCTCATGTGAAGGCCATAATTATCTATTCTTTTGTTGTCTATTCAGTGAACGGAGGAAACAGGCCCAGCCTGGTCTGTGAGTTCAAGTGGTTGAAAACAATGGCAAGTTAGCCAACAAACCTTTGAAGGAGGAAGTGTGGGGAGTGGGTATGAAGGATAGCACAGTCTGGGTGTCAGCCACTGTAAACAAGAGGTTGTTATTCACACTGATGAGGGTTGAAGGGAAATAACAAAAGCGCTGACTTTTTTTTTTTTTTTTTTTTTTTTTGTAGTTACTCTCCTGGTTTGGCTCAAGTTTTTCCTGCATCCTTACCAGACTTGAGGGGCATGTAAAAGAAGGGGCAGAAAACATTTTTGGAAAACAAATGACTGATTTTAAGCATTGTGTTTTAAGTTTTATATGAGGTCTTTACCTACAGCATCCTCTTTTAACTTGTCTAAATCATAAGTAGATGTATTTATTGGTCTGGATGATTTATTGGCCTAAATTTTAGTAACCTTTTTTGGGATACGCATTTGCTCAAGACTAAGCACATGAAGCCAGTTGTTCTGCTAGTGACTATGTGAGCAGCACGTGTTGATGTAAAATAAAATGAAAAGTGAAACGTCTGAAGTCCCCACTGACCTACCAGCAGACTGCTGTGGATGTTGACGTAAACCAAGTTTAGTATACACAACTAAGTTCTGAGGAGACCGAAATTGTTTTAATACTTATCTCTCTCTCTCAGAGCCCTACACGTTTGATTTTTAGACATGAAATGTTACTTTTAGAGATAAGACGTCAATAACCTTACGCTATTCCCCAAATGAGAGCCGTCATCTACAGCTAAAGAGGAAATGAGCATCAAAACCTGGGATTTATAGCTCCGTTATTAAACACTATAAGCTCTGATATTATCAATTAGGTTTTTTGACAACAAAGATTTTCTCTCCTTTGAAGCTCGTGTGAGCAGTGGAGCAAACATGTCACAACAGCGCTGAGTTGATACACAGAGCTGCTCTTAGAAATGACGGCAGAGAAAACTAAATGTTGTGTGATTACAGTAAACTAAAGATGATGTCCACCATGAACATTGGGTGTGAAACAAGTCATTTGCATGCGCGTGCAGAGACGTGAGGCCACAGCCTGCAGATCCTCACCAAAGCCTCTATGATGTCATTGCTCATGGGCTATGTAATCTTCAGCAGAGTAGATTTGAGCAGAAGAGTAAACTAAATTAACTCAGTGTATGGTGTTAAAGTCTTTCTGATTTGCAAGTTAAATTGACAGTAAATGAGTTATACACACCAACCAATAAATGTGACCACATGCACGCAAATTAGCAGTTAGGTTCCATCTGATTGGCTAAATTTTATCATTTACATTGAGTGTGAATACGTGATACTTGGAAAGTAACAGACTACCATTATTGTAATAACATTTTGAATTTTTAAAAAAATCAATTAATTCACCACAATAATAGTAATTTTTTTAAAAACTATTTGCTTAACTATTTGCTTGACTGAGGAGGATGAGCCACATATATATATATATATATATATATATATATATATATATATATATATATATATATATATATATATATATATAT
>JAOWBL010000014.1:9591542-9650754 GCA_028564865.1 Zenarchopterus dispar | reverse complement strand
GGTTCACTGCTGGTTCAAAGCTTCTCCACCCATGTCTGTACAAATATTGTGGAATGAAACATTTGTTTCCTCCACTGAAAGATAATATCACATTCAGATTCCTCTTTTGGATCTCCTCATATTTGTAAGTGTATAAAAAAAGGCACAAAAAAGATTTTTTTTTAAAAAAAAAAAAAGCAGCATTGCTGACTATATGAAATGATGAAATTACACCAAGAGTTTAAAAAAACAAAACTGACCTTTTATTTTGTTAAGATGGTTGCGGCAATGCCAACTTTGTCCACATACTTGGATATTTATATATATCTTTAAACTTCTACCATGGCACAAGTTGTTTTTTTTTCTTTTTTTTTTAAACCAGTGCTGATGTGTAAACCAGATAACATGATTTTTTTCTGTATTTACAATAAAATGGAAGAAATATACAAGATTCGATGGCATTACACAGCTTCAACAATAAGTACAGGTACAATTTGATTCTTCTGTACAATCTAAAATCATTAGCTATTCTTTTTTTTTCTTCAGGTTTTACAGATGAATTCATGGTCTATTTTGACTTCAGCACTTGCGCATTTCCCACTTCTCGACTCTTACCACGGACCCTCGCTCACATGACTCACACCTTTCACCATGCTATCACAGCTAAGAGCTCCGTAAAGAAAATAAAACTAACATCTACACACAACAGGATGCACATCTTCTCATTGTAGTGTTCAGCATCATCCCTTAACAGACTCCCAGCATGATTCCATCTCCTAAATGAAAAATAACCTTAAACATTCCTTGATTTCCTTCTTTGGCACACATCCCTTCTGTCCATCTGCAACCACTCAGCTCAACTCTCTTCCACACACACACACATATCCACTTTAGAGCAAAAACGCTTAGAAAGCCAAGTTCATGAACAATGTTGTCATTTCCTGTGTGCTCCTCGCCTCCACTGTTGGGTGAAGAGGTCTCTCAATGTTGAAACCTTGACGGCATCCTCCGGCCTATACCCAGGAATCAGGAGATCCCGGGTACTGCTCTGCCCTGTAAGAAGGCCTCCGTGTGCTTGCGTAATAGTCCACGTAGTTGGTGTTGGATTTCAGTCCGTGAGGCTGGGAGCTGTAGTCCACTGTGGGAGGGTAGGTGATGACTTCCTCTGAGTACGAGTCGTCGTAGCCGTGAGGATGCTGCAGGTACATTCTGTACGTGTCGTAGTTCCTCCTGTATGGATCTTCTGTGTAATACACCGGCTGCAGAAAACAGAGAAAAAGAGATCCTGAAGATTTTCATCAAAGCAATCTGATCTATATTTCCTCTAAAATGTTGCACCTTTACTGTAATTCCCTCTTTATAAAGTAGCTTTAATTCCAAGTAGCTGAATCTGAAGATATTATGAACCATGTATGTAACTGGGAGCCTTTACTTGTTTATGTACATTTCCTACTGTGAGACCTCTATTATGATAATATGAATATGAAGATGGATAACCTGTAAATCCAGCAACAAAAAAAAAAAATGTTGCTTACAATTTAATCCATTCTTTATACCAGTTAATGAACTTAGCAACTTTTTCCAAAGCAGCTTTTCCAGGTTTTCCCATGGGACTGTCACTGTGGGTCATCATGTCCTAAGTACTGATGGGATTTGAGTTTTATATCAGAAGCCCTTCCTAAATGATTCGGTAATCTTCTATTTCATCGACTTTTAATTTTAAAAAAGGCAGCACCCTGACTGAGTTGTGTCTCAATGGTGGTTCACAAATGCAGCTCATTCCCACTTTACACACAAACACAGGTGAAAAACACAAAGGTATTAAAGGGGGTTTTAATGAGGCAGAGTATTTTTGTGGAACCTAATTCCTAATGTAGCTTTTCTTATTTGTATCTTTTTTTCTGTTTCTGTCAGTCATTGTGGTGAATTATGACAGAAAAAGAAAAAAAAAAAAGATAAATGAAGGCTTTATTGAGAATTCAGGTACAATAAAATCGATTATGGGAGCAGGAATAGTAACTCCGGACACTAGTTAACAGTAGAGTGAAAATACTTGCATTAGTAAAGTTCTATATTGTTATTATAATAAGAAATATCAATAGGTACCAAGATTTATGGCACACATCAAGCATTTTTCTGAAAGAGGCACAATCTTTTAAGTCATGTCAGGAGGTGATTCACACATCCTCAATTTACCATCCAGAAAGATTTTCACAAATCATTTATTTGTGTTGCAGCTAAGAGGAGATCCAGATCTGTGGTTTGGTATCGTAGCGATTATCAACTGGACTACTACTCTCTGGCCTCCTGTGCCATGAACATAAAAGACATGTTGTGCACTTTTTTTTTCATCATTTGATTATTTTTCTGCCACAAAAGTTCACAGATCTCTGGACACGCCTTTTGTAAGAGCAGGCTGTGTGACTGGCCAAGTGTGAAGAATTTAAAGAGCATTTAATTGAAAGAGCAGCAAAAAAGATAATATTTCTGCAGTTCAAATAACAGACATTAAGCACAAACCCTAAAGAGTTTATGCTTAATGCTGGAGAGCAGTCCAGTGGAAAAACCTCCATGGCAGAAGGAGAAATACCGTTTGTTCGGGACACACATCACTGCGGACTGAACAAAACCATTAAGGGAAATTGTAAGTGAAGTAAAACCTTCCACATCAGCTCTTTCTACTTCAGACTGGAGCTGGAGCATACAAACCGTGTTTCCAAAGGTCTGTTTGAAACTTGTGCTGATCTGTCAGGTTCCGACTGGATGACTGGAGAGGTGTGACTGTGCTGCTTCACGGCGTCTTAAATTGAAGAGCGATGGTGGTGATGTTTCAAGGTATCGAAGGATGGAGTTTTTTGATACTTGATTGTATTGAAGCCGTTTAATCAATGACAGAAAGGTTTTAATACTCAGCCCTATCTGCCTCAAGTGTTTATTTATTTATTTATTTTTTATTTTTTGGTGTCACTACAAGGCATCAATATTGGGAATCAACTGACAAGCAGTTTTTTTGGTATTCTGTGAGTAACAGAAAGCATTTTTAGTTTCTATATCCACCCCTGTCAATACCTGTATAAAGTGTTATAAATAAGATCCTACAACCAGAAGGCACTCACCACAATTTAGGAAAACTGTAAATACAAATACAATTGGCTCTAAAGCTCATAATGAGAGGTATAAATGAACTGTTCATAGTTTTGATGGAGGATTGTGTCCTGAACTATTTTTCTGGCTTAGCACAGTATGTTTTCAGACTTTTCTGAGTGCCCAGAAACCTCACAATTATCGCATTAATAAATAAATAAATATTATCTAACTCTGCAAGAATGCAAATTAATGTGTATTCCACAATGGATTCAGCACATAAAACCCGCATGCCTCTACCACCCCTGTTAATATGAGGAAAATAATTACAAAACAAAACGCAATGGACAACACAATCCTCTGGTTAGCAATGCAAAAAAGAAAGAAAGAAAAAAACCTAAAGAAATAACATCTTAGGTTAAAAAGGCATATATCCTCACAACAGATGGATCAGTATTTGCCTTAAATACTGAGACACAACTGCTTTGTGTCAATAAGTAATTTTACATTGGAAATGATAAAAGTTTCAGGTGGAGTTCCCCAAGGTTCTATCCTGGGACCCCTCCTATTTAACATCTGGATGCTTCCACTGGCTCAGATTATAATAAGCAAAATAAGTCACCATAAGTATGCAGATGACACACAGCTTTACATCACAATGTCATCAGGTGACAAGCGTTGAGAAGATACGTAGAACAAATCAATGAGTGGATGTGCCATAATTTTCTTCAGTTGAAAAAAAGCCAAACTGAAGTAGTTGTTTTTAGACCAAATGAAGAGGATTTAACAGTGTGTCCTTCAGTTATTACAGGTGCCACCCACCGACAAAGCCTGAAATCTGGGAGTAGTCATAGACTCACACGTGAACCTTCAGATGATTACAAAGTCAGCCTTTTATCCTCTGAAGAACATCTCTAGGATTAAAGCACTAATGTCGCAGCAGGATCTTGAAAAACTAATCCATGCATTTGTCTTTAGTGGAATTAATCACTTCAACAGTGTCGTCATGGGTCTGCCAAAAAAGTCAATTATACAGCTACAGCTAATCCAGAATGCTGCTGCCCAATTTCTGACTAGAACTGAGAAAGTGGACCACGTCGTCAGGTCTAAGATTCTTACATGGCCTCCTGTATCTCAGAGAGCAGACTTTAAAATACTTCTGTTGGTTTATAAATCACTGAATGGTTTAGGACCAAAATTCATCACACACTTGTTGCCATCTCAACCACCCAGACCTCTCAGATCTTCTGATTCAGGTTTACTCTGTTTCCCCAAAATCAGAACAAAACATGGAAAAGCAGCATTCAACTTTTATGCTCCACAGAACTTGTCCAGAAAACTGCAGGAATGCTGAAACCCTCAGTTCCTTTAAATCAAGGTTAAAAACCTATTTGTTTACAGCTACCTTTGGCTGAATTATTTAAACCATTAAAATTACACAATGATTATTTCAGTACTCCACTGTAACTCTAGCTTAAGTCTAACTTTTCTTTAGTAAGCCACTGCACCTCAATCTTTTTTTTTTTTTGTCTTAACATTTTATGTTTTCATTATGTAAAGCAACTTAAATTACCGTGTTGCTGAAATGTGATAGGCAAAAACTTGCCTTGCCTTAAATAAACTAGTCTAAAAGAGATGGATTGAAGAACCCAAGAAAATCCCAGTCCCATCTCCTTCCTCTTGCTTTCTCCTGTTTGTGTCCGTTATCTAGGTTGGCACACTGGACATGTTTGACAGTGACAGGTGCCTGAGATGCACCCAGGCCATCCCAATCCCAGCAGTCACATCCACTCTCACTACAGATGATAACTGATGCGCCGGGTCATTTTCAGCACTGCCAGTGGAATATGTGTTAGCCTATTTACTATCAGGCAGGCAGGATGAAGCATCTGGTCATTATGCAAAAAGCTTCTAACAATACTCTTAAATACTTATAAGAAAACATTATTTTTCAAGGCTGCTTTCATATTAAGAGTCATTACTGCCTCAATGGCTAAAACAGAACAGGAAAAAGAGCTCTAAGCAGATTTTTGCACAAGCTGAAAAGGTAAAATGGAAAACTAATAACCACAAAACAATATATTCTCTCTGAAGGCTGTGAGGTACGATTGGGCTTTCAGGGAGAATTATTATATTCACCTGTGTTCTTCTGGGCTCCTCCCTTGTGGGTGATGAGTAGTAATATAGTGATGATTTTCCAGACCCTGAGAGAAAAAAAAAAATTAAGTAACTTTCAGTGCATTAAAAAAAAAAAAAAAAAAAAAAAAAAATCCCAAACACCTAATTTCATATCAGTGAATGAGTTTACACATCCCCCAGGGCAAGTGTCTGTATTTAGATAACTTAGGAACAAAACTGCTGTGCTATGCTGGAGAGAGAGAGAGAGAAAAAAAGGGCAAACAATAGAGTTGGCTGCTACTGTGCTGGTGTTTATATAACCCACGGGATGGGTATTTTCACTGGCGCCTTATCAAACCACTGGAATCCAGAAAGTCGATTTCCACTTGCGCATGTAAAACATGGAGCGTTGAGGCTGTGGCTCATTTTGTTTGCTCTGCTCCCACCCACCCGTATAGGCTGGCGAGAGATGCCGTCTGGCTGTGGAGTGTCTAGGTACCCTTTCGGAGCCCCTGTCTGTGCACCGCAGGCCTGCTAACAATGGCACTATTGTGGAGTGTCCACTCCTGGCTGGTCGGTCTACTTTACTGCTCAGCAGAGTGAGTGAAGCAGAAAAACAGATCTGAAATGCTCCGAGTTAAAATGAGTGATTGTCTCAAGGCTAGCAGATGTTGGTGGAGATGATAAGAGAAGACCATCTTGGCACGAAAAGGAGACTGGTCAAAACTTCATGGGGTGAGAAGATAATGCCCTGACTGGAGATGACCATAGAGCTGCCTCCAGTCCAATATAAATAGTGGGGGTGAGATTTTTTTAAAACTTTCAGATGAGTACCTGTATACTGCTTTTTAGGATTACTGCCGTCTCCTTGGTAATTATAAAATTGCATAGCTGACTGAGCTCTCTGATAGTCTCTGATAGTGTCTCTATGCTCTTTGATGCCCAGCATTGCAGGAGATGACGTGGCACTGGCAGCTGTAAAAAGAGTAGAAAAAAACAAAACAAAAAAAACATTAGCCTTAAGTTCCAGTGCATTTCCTGTTTTTGTTTTTGTGTGGTTTCTTTTTCCTGTCCTTGTCTATTTTCAGGGTCAACAGTTGAAGGAACCTACCAGGGTGACTGACTGGAGACATCTGAATGGTGCTGGTTGGGAGGGCGGGCTGCGACTTGAACCTGTCCCGTTCCAGCGTCGACACTGGGGTGATGAAATGGTTTTGGTTCCATCCATCCTGTTAGGGAAGGACAAAAAAGTATAACCAAAGGTTAACAGTACATCTGAATCTTTTGAATTGACACACATCTTATTTTACTTAATTCTGTTGAAACATATTACAGGCAAAAAGATTGGGCCAAAACTGTTAACGACAGCAGCTGGCTGTTATCAGTAAAAGCTTTCTTACTTTTTTGTAGATGGTACGCAGGTCCCTGTACTGCCACAGTGTATTCAGCACTTGAGCTGCTGCTTTCACCACCTTCACAGAGTACCTAAGAAAGAGTAAAAACCATTAATATGCATTTCTGAATACTCCTGGATTACTTTAACCTGATTTAAAACCACACTGTGAATTCCACAGGACAGAATGATTGATGGAGTGTGTCCTCGACGCGTTTTATCCTGGAACATTACTGAATATATAGAACAGGCTGGATATAGAGGCTGCACCATAACTCCAAGGGGATGTAAAACCTCAACGCACACATGGCCACCTTCCCTGTGGCTACGACCTCTCCTTCTCCAAGTATTTAAATGTTTGTGTCTGTGAGAAAACCTCTGTCTGGGACGACCTGTAAAGTCCGGCCACCGTGTGTGTTCTCGGTGCTCAAATGAAACACTATTAAAAATCCCTCAGACAAATACCGCACCTGTCTCCTCTGCCCTTGGTGATGTTGACCAGCTTCTCGATGCCACCCGTATCAGCCAAGGCCTTCGCGTTTTCCATGTTTTTGCTGGTGACCTCATGCAAAGTGCAACAGATGGCTGCCACGGTCTCATCTGACAGCAGGGTGGTGTTTCCCCCAGGGAGGCGGTTTACCAAGTCCCTCATCGCGTACTTCCCTAAGGGAAGGAGGGAAGGGGAAGTGAGACATGCAGCTAATGCATAATGACAGAGTGTACTGCAGGTTTTCTGGGCAAGAGGTTGGGGATGCGGAGAGGTGGGGGAAGCTGCTATACATTTGGGAATTTGGTGCAGTTTTTTACATGTTACATAAAATATACAGTGACCTAAAAGGCATTATGTGGCTTCTATATCAGGAATGATGCATTAATTCTGCTTGAGCCAGCAGTGTGGTAGGCAGTTTTTCTAAATGACATTGTAAGGACATTAAAGTGTGTGTGCATGAAAGAGGATTGCCTCCCCTATCTCTCTCTCTGTGCAGCAGCTGAAGCTAAATACTTGCAGCACACACATACACCCCTAATAGCCCCTTTAAACTAACAACAAGACATTTTCCCATCTGCCTTCAGGCGTCACTCCTGCCGCTGCTACCATCTACTCATTAATTCCACAAAGATAAAATTTAAATCTTATTCTTTCAACAGACGAGCTTGTTTTATGAAACACAGCATGCTAGATGCATTGATCTAAGCTGGAAGTTTACATTATGGACTCTTCTTTTTCTGTGGAAAATTAATGCAAAAGAAAAATACTTGTCAGGTAGTGTTTCTGCTTCTTTCTGTTATTTTGTGCAAAGCAGATGCTACTGCTGCTACTATCACCATGCTATTTAAGAGTCGCCACAATGTTCTTTGGGTTTCATGTCTAACCTATGTTTGGTCTTTGTGACCCAACAACTCAATTATTCTGCTATCTGACCTTCAGAAGGATTTCTTTTTTTGTTCATGTGGTCCATTTCAAACCTCAGTTGAGCTTGAAGCTGGAGATTTGAGCTGTCAAAACCTTGGTAAAGTGGATGGAACTTCCTATAACTTTTATACAGATGAAACTGTAAGATCTTGGAGTCTGTATTTTTTTCAGAAAAGACTCCAAACGCCAGTCTTGACTTGCACAAATGTTCGACCTGCTCCGAAAACACATGCTTTTCATAGAAAAGCATTTGTTCCGTAGTCAATCAAGGAAAGAGGTTTTGGAAAACTAGAGGAGTGTTTATGAGTTTATGTGCACTTCAGACATCAGCACATCACATGAATGTGTTAAACTGTGTTTGTGCATGTAAAACAAGAACAGTTTGAGTATTATGATTCAGTTCAACTGTCAAAAATGCACACTTTGCATCAGCGTGACTCCTGACCTATAAGCTCCTTGTTCCTGACGTCCAGTGCCATGTTTCTCAGAGCGGTGGCGACCGAACACACCACCCTGTCGTTATCCATCCGCAAGAGCTCCACCAGGATGGGCAGGCCTTTCTCTTTACGCACAGCTGCACGAATGTATGCTGCAAACTGTGCAAATAAAAAGCATTGCAACTTCATACACGGATCTCTATGCAACATAAGAAAAACTGATCGTCTTGAGATTTGCGTATTAGCACGTGTGGGTTTCAAGAGAAAAAAACTGACACCAGCTATGACCAAGGTGCCACATTTAACAGTTTGTGAGTGTGAATGCATATACAAATGTTGAGACTGTACCTTCCAGTTGCCAGCTGACAGGTTCTGAAGAGAGCCAGCTGAACCTTCCAGAGTTGCAGGATTTGAGCTCTCAGCCAGCAGCGTCAAGTAAGGCTTAACCACTGAAGGGTGCCACAGCATCTCTGCACCCTTGGGAGACTTGGAGAATCCGGGAATGGGCCCTACGCCGTCCCACTGAACAAATAACCAGTGTGCAGTCAGAATGTGTACAAACTAGATTTTTGCAACCCTTTCATTAAAAAAAAAGCAAACAAAACCTTTATATAAATAGTGGTGTTTGCCTCACATATTGAGTAAATATGAACAGTGTAAACATTTCTGTCCCGTTTAAACACCACACTCACAGAGTCTTCCTGCACGCTGTTTTTTTTCTTCTTTTTCTTTCTTCCCCAGCAGCTGGAATCCACCTCTTTACTGGGCGACTCTCTGCCCAGCAGGCCATCCAGCTCCTCTCCACCTGTCATTCGAGATGGCATCATCTCCAGCTCCAGACGATATGACAGGTTCCTTAGAGTGCAAATACAATTCTCTACAATCTGGGAGATGCACAAAAAGAAACAGAGGTTTTGTTGCGAGCATGAATAGTAGCAGCTTTTTTTTTTTTTAAATCAAGATGAATAAAGTGACAACATGCAACTGTATGGAGAATTTCTAATATAAACACAGCTGTGTTATAAAGATAGCATCGAAGGTTTGTAATCCAAGAGGGTCTGGTTTACGAGCCAGCATATGGATTTAAGTCCGTGCTGTGCAATTTTTTTATGTTTGCCTCACAGAATATGAATTAATGTTTGACAAAGGAAAGAAAAATTTCTCTCCTACAGAAAACCATCCCCACATTCCTGATGATCCACTTGCAGATTTATGGCTGGTTGATGTGAAAAAAAGGTTATTATACTTCATATCATGTTAATGATGAACAACTCGCTCTGAAACGGCCACTGCTGTGCACGTCTTGGGTGTGCTTTACTTGACAAAGTACATCATAACAGCTACTTGCTGCTAGCTGCTATGAGGGTCATTTAGACACAAGCAATAAAATGATTCAAACAGAGCAAAGTAGGGCTTTTCTCCAGAGCCTCTTATCACGTGGTGGCAAATTCTTCTCTTGGCTAAGCCAGCATATGTGTGTGTGTGCATGTGTGTGTGTGTGAGTGTGTGTTTACTTGGCGAGTGGGAGTCTTTATGTGGTTTACCTTGCTGTCGAAGTCAGAGGTGTTTACACAGGCTTTAATCACGTAGAGGAGTGAATCAACCAGGCCCTCACAAGTGCGCATCTGTTTTCTGGCCTCCTCGCCAGCTGAACTTAGGTTCCTTTAAAAAAAAAAAAAAGAAACATGCACGCACACACACAAATACAAACACAGACAGATTAGAGATGAGATTTTGGGCTTAGCTAAACAAACAAATGAGGATAGGGAAACAAAATGACAGCTGCATGTGTTCCACTTGAAAGAGTAATGTGGGTTTTGCCGCTCCCAGACACCATCTATAATGTATTAGGTGCGTGTCCTCTGACAGATGTCGTGACATTAGTTTATTGGTTAAATAAGAAGCTTAGAAACAAACATGCAAACAGTCTCAACTGGCTGATACCAAATATCATCTGAGCTCTACAAACTGTACAACTGATTATTATAAAAGCTTGGAACTGTGATGGCTTTCACACTAATTTTTTAGCCATTTCACTGATACATCTAAGTCAGTTAAGTATGGAGTTAATTTTTTTCTGTGATGAGTCATTCTGTTATTATCAGTATTTTCTCCAAAGACATCCTTAAAATAGCTCTTTACAGAGGAGACATCATGAGTTTGTCATCATATAGATGTAATAGGACCAAATGTCCACAGTGGGGTGCTAGTGTCCAGCCTGATCATCAGGTGGTTTACCTCAAACAGCCAGAGGTGTTTCTCAGCACTAGGGAGGAGTGAAACTTCAGCTTGTGGTCATCGTCAAAGGTGGAGCTGCTCCATCCAGAGTGTGGGATGATCACAGTGTTGGTCAGAGTTGATAAGGCGTCTCTAATGATTGTCATCTTGACGGCGTCACACGACGAGAGGTTCCACAGGACTCCTGAGAAGCAAGGTAAAACTTCAGTAAAAAAACTTCATGAACCACAAATCCTGCTGTACGCCCAGCGTGTGTGGATGTGATGAATGCACAAATGAATGTAAATAAACAAACATGGACATAGAAATAAAGATTATCATAAGAAATACTCCTCTTCAGGATTAAACCACAGCTCTAGAGACCATCAAGGTGTCAGATGTTTGTTTCAAATTTCATTCCCACATTTCTTCGAGGCATGGATAATGACTTTAAATGAAAAAGATCCATATGGCTCAGGCAGTCAAAATAAAAAAAGCAAGGTCCTTAGAGATTATGTCATCATTTCAGTTAGCTCAAAAATACTTTCAGTAACCACTCGTAATTGTACAGTCCTCACAGACTTTGATGCTGCATCTGCTGAAGATTAGAAAGTAAGTAAAATGTTCTTCTAATTAGATAGTTCTTCCACTCAGGCATAAACTAACTTCTGTAGGGCATTGCTAACCTTGCAGGAGGCTGCTCGCTGCAGCTGAAATATGCTGTAAATATGTAGATACTACTTCTGTCAAAACAACCTACATGTACAATAAACATTGGCATAAGCAGTCTAAGTATGATCTACTGTTGTTTTGGCACTCCAACTTGTTTATATTCTCTCAGCACACAGTTACCCCCACTCTAACTGAAGCAAAGAAGACGATAAAAATCTATAATAGGGCCCAGGAGTCCAATTCACACACAGCTGGTGAAAAGCTATAGACAGAGTTGCCACGCTGCCTCAGCCAGTCATTTGATCAACCATTTCAATTAGCACTATCCTTGAGTGCTTTAAAACCATGCATCTTTATTATTTCAGTTAACACTGTGGGAAAATAGCAAGACAAGGCTTTAAAATGGACTTCTAATAGTTGACATATATCATCTTCTTATTGGAGTTTACGTGCCACAGCCTGAGCTTCAGGTGGGCTACCATCCCTGCTCAACTTGATTTTTATCTTATTTTTGCGGTTGTATGAGCACATTCAGGTCTGTGCCTGTATTTCCTAGAAGAAAAAACAAGGAGTGTTCTGAAACAGGAGCATTAATGATTGGGCAAAACTCTCTTGCTTGTTGATCAACTCCCTTTCTTCCATCAACTTCGCAACCCACGCGATCTGCCACCACATCCAGCACGTTCCTCCACAACTGCTCCAGCAGCAATTTGTCGACATGAATGTTCTCTGCAGGGTATCAGTTTGGTCCTGCGGAGGCAGGCAGCCAGAGAAATCAGCAGCAGAATTTACCGAGGTGTGACTGACAACGCTGTCAGTGGTGCAACACCAGGAGCAATACTAATAATTCATATCTGACGGTTACATGGCTCTGTCCTGTTTCTGTGTTTGAGTATAAAAATGATCCCAATCTTGTTCCTGCTCCGTGGCTTGTACCTGGTGACTTTGAAACACTGACCCAATAAATTAAAAAAAAAAAAAAAGTGACAGGATCACTAATCTATGCAGGGAGGGAAGGAGGAAACAGAGAAATGTTTAATAAGGAAATGGAAAAAAACAATAAGAAGCCAGTTTTGGCTTTTATTTATTTTTTTTAGGAGGTGAATTTAAGCAATAAAACTGCGAATATTAAGAGAACTGTTGTACCTTGTAAACCATACATGGTTTGATGCACGGATTATACATGAGCGTCATCAGAGGAGGCGCAAATGATCCCATCATGCAATATTATTTCCTCTATACGGAAAGTCTGACAACTTTTTTGATACTATTCACTCTCCACATGCATGACATGTTTCTATGATGCATATGACAGAATACATTTCCGAAAACAATATAACCAGCTGTTTAAGCCACGTTTATGACTCCAGTATGGTTTATGGTTAAACTGTACAGCACGAGCCGGCAAAAGCTGACATCCCCTGCTGCGCCAGGCTCTGCTGCAACTCCTGCAGTATGGCAGTGACTTTTTCTCAGTAGCAACAAGTACTATTCAGGATAAAGATGGCAGTGAGTCGAGTACATATCAGGTGCTGGTATAAACGGCTATGACGCTGTGCAAATGTGATAATTTGCTGCAAAATAATCAAAAGAGGGAGATTTTTTTTTTTAACCTTTTGGAGAGTTTATAACTGATATGTTTTTCTAGCTGATGCATTGAAAGACACTAAACACATCCTGGATGCATTTCTTCCCATAAGTAAGTAAATAAAATCAACTTGACCGAGTCAAAAAAAAAGGTATGACTGCTCCTTTAAGACAGGCTTTGTCTTGAGACTACACAACGGTACATCATCAGCATTTCCTGGTAAACCATCCTTTATGTAAGTCTGTAAAGCTGCTGATAATCCACAAACCTTTCGATTTTAGGGAGTTCAGTTTGGAAACCTAAAACCATCAACTACCCTCAAAAGTGCCCACGAAGCAGAATTTAGTCAAAGCATCATTCTCATTTCCTCCATCATGCAGTCAAAATCAGACCACTGGGAATCATAAGTGGATTTTTTTTTTCTAGGTCAAATGGGTTTCTCATTTTCTGTTTGATCAAACCTTCTCATTCTTTGTTCTTAAAAAAAAAAAAGGAAAAAAAAACAATAAAACAATTTAACTCATGCCAAATCTTAGAACGGCATCAGCCCTCTAGATCTAGTTTCCATATGAGCTGTGAACTTCGTTTTTGATGTGCTAACTGGATCAAACCACGATTAACCATGCAGCTGAGTCTGCCAAGTAAACCCAAGATAAATAAACAAAATATGCAACATCTAAGGCATGGTAACAGCACAATACCTCCTAGTGTTTATGTGTGCGAGCTTAAGACAGAGCAGTGGGCTGGCTCCTTTGATCTGATGGCCTATTTGAGGACAGAGCAATAACCACAGCAGCTGCTGGGAGGGGAGGCAGGTAAATGGTTGAGTTACCCTACACATGACCCCCGACCTAAAACAAGGGTGGCCTCTAATTGCAGATGGCTCTGAAGATGATATCCGGACCTCCCTGGGGAAGTCAAGGAGAAGCCACCCAAACGACAGGTACCCAAAACTGTACGGCATCTTAACTGCTTTTTGACTACACCACTTGAGGCCGTTCACATTTCAAATCAAATCATAAATATTGCACAAATGCAATACTATGGAATATCCTTGTTAGTTACCTGTAAGATCTGAATGTTGATTTTTTTTTTTCTCAACAGCTGTAAATAACCAGAGGTGATGCAGCACTGCTGACCTTTTCAAATTGTCTGAACTACCAATTATCCCGCGCAGGCTCTCTAATGAACGTAGGAAAGAGGAAGACCTAAACGGAGCTCACGTTTGACTCGCGCTCTCTGACTGATCAGAAAACACCTGAAAAACTTAGTAAATTTTTAATGAATGATGTGAAGAAAAAGCCTCTCGTGAACTTCAACACAAACACAAGCATGAATAGAGACAAACAAGGCTTTTGTAATCTTTTGAAAAAGCTCATTAATATCTCCCTCAGTGTGTGTTAAGCAAAGTAAATGTCTGCTTGAATGATAGAAGAAGGTGAGAACAACTCGTTCCCAGAAAATCCAATATTATTGTGCTCATATTCGAGTTGTAATGTTCTCCCTCAGGGGACCACTAGACTGTAACCTGAAACCATGTTAGAAGGGAGGCTTGAGTCCAACACAAACAGCTGACTCAGCCTCCGGGGAGCCAAATGTCTTGGCTTGCTTATTTCTGTAGTGCTCCACCCTGATCTACAACAACATGGATTTATATCCTATTTGCAGGGCTTAAACAACGCACAAAAACCCCCACAACTGAGTCGCAAATAGTCTAAAGCTGAAAGGTAAAGACAAGGTTTCAGACCGAAAAGGACGTAAATATTCTTCTTTCAGAGCTGGTGATAAATGGAAACAATTTAAGAAAAGCTTTAAAATGTAGAAACAACAATAACAACCTTAGCATGAACCACAACATGGAGAACCTTTACCTATTTAAAGTATCTTAATACTAATCTAAGAACAATATTTCAAGTTTACTGATGATATACAGCATCAAACATCCTATACAGCTCTACAATATTGCATCCTTATAGTCCTTTTGTTTTACCAGTCTCCTAATGGTCTGATTTAAGCTGACAAAGCAGTATTAGACAAGATTAGTACCAAATGACTACTCAATAAATTGATTAAAGCATTAAAACTTGAAAAAGAATTTTTCTAAGTGAATGAGACCAATAAAACCATAAAACAATAAAGATCATCATGCTTCTGCCTTTCAAAAATAGCAATTAACTTTGAGGAAATCTTTTAAGCACATATATTGCTAGAAAACATATATTTGAGTGTTTGAATGAGTACCAAATTCAAGTGTGTGGCTTAATACAAGCATGTCTCTAACTCTGGGTGCCAGCAAATCTGAAAATGTTATAGTGAGCCATTCAGATTTGTACTGATTGTATAATTATAGACCCAGTTAAGAGGTTTTGTTCTTTATTCTGTATTCTAATTCTGATTATCAAGCTTCTTTATCTTTGTTTCCATCCTATAACGCAACATGACGCAATAGTTTCGGCTCAGAAGCAGATAGTGGACACATATGACCGATTTTCAAATTAAGCTTTGATAAGAACTCAAAATCTGTGCTAGTGCTGGTCTTGGTTGGTGCTAGTTCCAGTTTCAGACAGATTCAACAAAGAACTGGCTTGCTTTTTCACTGACTGAAGAGCACCAGACAGCCTGGACTCCAAGCCATTTATTATGTCACCAAAGGAGGAGGAGGAAAACCGGAAAATGAGCGTGAAATCCCTCAGAACAACAACACGGAAAATAAATTTCTGTGTGTGCAGATGCTGAACCCGGCCGGAATCGACTTCATGCAATTTTCCGCCATCAACATCGACGGAGGCTACATTTCAGGATGACAGTAAGTCTGCATTTGCTCTACAACACACATATTTTTGATTGCATGATTAAATCAGTAAGAATGCATCAGAATTCTTGTGAAATATTTTTCACATTTATTAGATCATTTAAATATGGAGGTTGCATTGTTGTGGTTTTTGCATGTAGCCCAGCAAGATTTTGGGGGCAGCGTAGCACCAGTTTTCTTGGCACAGACTTGGTGATTTCCTCACGGTTAAAAAAAAAAAAAAAAAAAGAAGCAAAACAGTGGTGCCGAGTCTTGCACTAGCACCAAAGTAGCACTGATACCGATTTGGTCAAAAAGCCCAAAAAAAGAGGTTTCCCTTCTTGGAAGATGGTGCTGGAGATGATTCAAGTCACCACCTCCAGCGTCTAAAATGGGCTGCTATGATCAGAGCAGTTAAGACGTAGTTAAAACAGGAGCTTGTGTTCTTTTTCTCTAATAAAGATCTCAAGAAATTATTTCATCTTGCTGGAGAGGGGTGTAATGTCCAATTTAAAGCATAACTTTAAAAAAGTACCTTTGGAAACCTGACTAATATTGTCTTTATATTTGTTAATTAATAAAGATATTAGTTAGAGGCTTAAGCCAGCTGTGTATCGAGTGGGTTGCATGTTTGTTACGAGTGTCTCAGCTGTAGCTCGAGCCATAAAGCAGCCATCAAGAGTCTGTACAGGGTACTTATTTTTGATGCATTAGGTAAGAAAAGGGGAAGAGTTTCCCTGCAAAATTCACAGCTAAAATTTATTGCTCATCGAATTGATTTATCAGCAAGAACAGACTGTATCTTTACTTAAGTTTCACTGTGGAGGCAATATGTCACAGACACTGAAAATATGGCACATCTGCTATGATACATTACGATTTTCTTAAATTTAGCCATTTCATTAGTTGTGTGGATGCTCATACACACAGACTACAGTAAAGTTCACATTTTCCTCCTTTTTTTTTTTTTAAACCACAGTTCAAATGATGCAGTGTTATAATAAATCACCACTATGTGGGAAAGATTTGACTGATTGGATGAGTATTTGCGCTACCACAGTCCATAGACAATCTGTCTACTTGCATCTCGATAAATAATCTAAATGGTCCAGTTAAAGTGCTTGCTTACAGAAATATAATAGTAGAAAATGCTGGCGTGGAGTAAGAACCTGTGGTAGGTGTCAACTGCTTCGTATCACACTCAATGAGTAACACTTGTGCAAATGTTTTCACACCTGTGTCTTCATAGGAACTGCAAGTAGGAAACTATTTGACAGCACTTTGTTGCGAATATGTTAATACACACTTATAATTACAAACACAACAACCTCTTACATCTACAAGTTTGTTGAAAAAGGAACGAGAGGATTGTGGACTACCTCACAACCTCCCTGCATTTATACACCTCTGCGAATAGCGATGTAATTATTAGTTGCTTGATTGATAAACTGAAATTTTCAGCAAATTGCAAATAACCAATACAAATACACATCAACCCAGAGTTCATTTTAAGAATTGCTAAAAAGTACACGCATTCTCCACACATGCTGACTGACCTGTGACGAGCTCCCGCACTTCTGCATCAACAGTCTTTCTCAGCAGCCGAAGCAACGCCGGGATACCTCCTACATTCCTAACTGCGATCTTGTTGTCGTCCATAGCTTTGCCGTAAACAAGGTTCCTCAGAGCCCCACAAGAGTTCCTCTGGACTTCTACGACTTTGTGGTCCAGCAGGTCCACCAGGTGTTTAATTCCTCCCAGCCGACACACCTGTTGATAAGAAGGTGAATGAGATTTACTCATCAAAATCAGACAATGGAAGTACTCTGACTACTAATTTAACTTCTTGATTCAGCTTGTATTTAATGGACACCAAAAATTGTGTATTTATTCAAATGGGAAATGAATCTAGGCACAGGTTATTTATTGAAAGCCAAAATCAAATTTGAAGGAAAAGTAATGCTAATCTATGGCCATAGAAAAAGCTTCAACTGCAGAGGACAGCAAGCAAAAAGAATAAAGGAACTTACGTTTTCTACTGTGCACAGTATGAATATATCTTTTCACACTATGCTTGAATACACAAATCAAAGCAAACCTCTCTATTTTCATTGACTATTCTGAAACATTCACAGCCATAAAGTGAGAACTCTGTGTATTCGCCAATATTGAATATCTTATTCTTCTCATATGCCTGCCAGTCAAAATGTCATTTTTCACCAAATGCAAAAAGCCCCCCCAAAAAAGGCCAAGAAAACAAACAAAAAAAGCAAGTCTAACCTTTTCTGTTTGTGTGTGTGTGTGGAGTCTAAAAACAATAGACGTCCATGAGTTCATTTACTTTGTGTGTGTGTGTGAATGTAAGGGCATGAACCTGCAGAAGATTCCATATTTTCTCCTTTTTGCGATATAAAACGATACAAAGAATATATCTAAGAGTGAAAAATATCTAAAACGTCTCAATCTGGACCACAGATGAAGCAGACACTTCCTGAAGCGACGTTCACTTTCACAGCTCTAGTTACCTGTTTTATTGTACTTGACAACTCCTGCTCAAAGAAAGTTAAAGCTAAATCAGCAGAAGGAAAGCTGCTATTTTATTAGCAGATCACAAGAGAGCTGTTCTACTGCTAATATCTTTTTCTGCACGTAAAAACTGTGTGCAAGCATAATTACAACAATCAGGTGAAGTCAAGGCTGAAGTAAAACTTTCCACAGTTAATATTTACAGCTTGTTTGCCCTTCCTTGCTTTTCTCTTTTTTAATGTTATAAACTTGCATTTTAGTTTCATGCATGCAAACTTTAGTAAACATTTCCCTCATGAGAAAAACTTTTATTTAAGTGGGTAAAATAGAAAGTGAACGATGGCGCTTTCTGAAATAAAAACGATAGTACATAATAATATGCCTATTAACCAAATAAAAATACAGTGAATAAATAGTATGTTATAATTATCAGGAGTTAAGGTGGTCTTGTTTTGATGCAGCTGTGCAATGCCTACCTCACTCTTGACTCGATTATCACCAAAACACAGGTGCTGCAGGTAGGCAGCTGCGTTGGCCTGCACCGAGGGGAAGTGGTGCTGCAACATGGTGATTACCTCTGTCAGCTCCGGGTCACGCCATGCAAACTCTCTGGAAGTCCAAGTGGGGTGAAAAGGCATCAGCATGACAACAGATGCAAAGAGTGCATTGCCTCTTTGAAAGGCAAAATTAATTTTTCCACTAAATAAACACCTTCACACTTCAGGGCAAAGCGATAAACCCAAGAAATTATGTCTCCAGTGGATCCTGCTGTATAAACAGCCCACTTTGCTCAAATGATAAAGTAGGAAGGAGGAACAGTTTTTGAAATACAACGTTGAAGCAATGTTTTTTTTCTTTTCACGCAGTAAAACTCTCCTGTATATCAAGTACCAAGTCACCGAAAAAATGTATTCACCTTTATCTATTTCGGAAAATATCCCTTGCAAAGAGCAAATGGAGCAGAGATAGGGATTACAAGTTAAAAGTTGCAGTCCTGCTCAGTGTATTATGTCAAGCAAGTCCCAGGATGGTCAACCTAGTTTGTCTTTTTTTTTTTTTTTCTTAAGCCAAAGCTGAAAATATCCTCAGGGTCAGTGATTCTGATAAACAATATTCCAGAGGAAATTCAACACTGCTGGACTTCCTGACTAGACCTGAATCTCAGCAAACCGCTGTTCTGCACCGATTTTAGGTAGTTACAGTGCAGTGGCCTACACGAGTGTAAACACAGCTGTAAATGTGCAGGGTCAGGGGTTTACTCAAATGTCAATCCACACGTCTGTACGGCAAGAGCGGACGCAGCACTTTGGTGCATGTGAGAATCTATTGTTAAGTGGCCTGGGCATAGCTGAACCAGATTAATGTGTGGCCTCCCAGGCGGCTGTGTGTTTGAATAGTACGAGGACACGAGTATTGACCCAACAGAACAGGGATGCCTGGTAAGCATAAGTAGTCTCTCTGGATTACTGGGTCGTAATACGCTGGATCTAGTGGTGCAGAAAACTCTAGAGTGTGCTTACCTGGGATCCTTCTGAATACTGTCTATGGAGGGGGAGCGGGTGGGATCGTCATCCAAGACGAGAGGTGGGCGGGCGTAGGTTGTATCGTGGGGTCGGTACTGTGCTGAGCGATACGGATCAGCATAGGTAGCTGAAGAGTTAAGAGCATAGTTGTTTCTTTGGTAAGTCATGGCACTGCGCTGGCTGGAGGTCCTCTGTAGGCTTCCCACACCTGGGGCACACAAAACATTGAGCCACATTAAACAAATATACACCCCCCCAAAAAAATCACATGCAAAGATGAGAAGCAATATTAGTAAAGATTAGCCGTGCCCAGACCTTTTCAGCTAAAATCTGAGCTTTGCACATTTGTGTACAGGTTTACGTAAGACTGAAAATACAAACATGCCGCCGTTTCAACATACGCTGCACATTCTCAAATCTGGAACCAATTAATGACGAGGAAAAAACGCAGCTCCTGTGGTTGCAGAAAGCACAGCGCTTGTCCTTCAAAGACATGTTTGCTCGTCGTTTTGCTTTTACAAGACTCTGTTAAACCAGGGGAAGTCCTGCCGGCGTTCAGAGAGAACAGGAGGACTCGACCTGCTCAACAATCCACAAGTTCTTCATTCACTGCCTTGCTGATCCTTTGAAACCACAGTCCTAAGATAAACTTGCCAAAAAGCAGCTAGAATTTGGAAAACCACGGATGGCTCTAAGATGAAGCATTTCTTCAGTCTTTTTTCTTCTTTTTATTTGCTCTAAGTGATGATATAACCTATTAAAAAAAATACAAGTCACAAACCTAGAGCTGCATAAACAAGCTGATAAAATTTAGCCTTCCTTCTCACAGAAGCCACGTGATGTGTGCCAGCATGACTGCTGTGCTGCTCAGATCCGTTTCAGCCATCCAACAAAACTGGGCATGAGTGTGCTCAAATCCCTCCTACCAGGAACCAAGACGTCAACTCGTGGTGCTACTCCAAAAACACAATTTCTCGCATCACTGCTCTTCTATGTTGGGCAGCAGCTTCAAAGCCTGCAATGTGGCGATCGCCGAAAATATAACCTTACAGAGACACTGGAAGGCAAATTATCAACAGCAGAGTGGAGCTTTGCAATTTGACCAGGACTATTTGGATCCCGTTTAACATCTTTTCAGCAAAAGATCTATATGTTGCATTTTGCAAAATCTTGCTCCAGCTCACACAAAAGAAGCTCGAGCATGGAAAGCAGAGAAATGGCCCGTTTAGGTATCATAAAGAAAAACCCAGGATCAAATTGGATTTTTTCTAATGAGGTAGCTCTTGCAAGGACTCCATATTGAACAACCCTGCAGCACCACCACACTTGGCTTATTTCAATATACCCTGCAGAAACACATCACAATGGTTTTGTGTAGCTTCTACACAGTGTAGCGTTTATTCATGAACTTATCGGTCCGAGTGGATCTCCGGAGTGCCGAGGAGACGTCTGAAAGGAGTGTGTGTGTCTGTGGAAACTGTGCATGTGTATCTTAGGTAAGAGAGATGATAAGACCAGAGTGTCAATGTGAGGAGAAATGGGGAAAAGAGGCGGCTGTGGGTAACGGACTCCATTGTGTTGAAACGACAGATCAAAACCTGCCTATGAGCTCGTGTCCTGTGCTTTTATTCAGTGCAGGGAAGACAGGAATGTGAGGCAGGAACAGAGGAGGATGTAGCATGAAATCAAGAAAAGAAAACAAAAAAAACAAAGACGTAACATCGACATAGCTTAAGGCCAAATAGACTGAGCTCTCCTAAAGAAGACAACACACCAGAGCCAAGGGCAGTCGCATTAAAGGGTGAATACTTTGAGATGTTTGAAGTCTGAGAGAACATCTGCAGCTGATAATAAAAAGAAAGTGCCGTTCATGCAAAGCTGTGTGTTTGATTTAAACAGAATGATGAGAGGGGGTGGGGGACTGAGGTCGAATTGACCTGCATGAATATGGAGACACGGCAGCAAAGTGAAGGAAAATAAGACAATTATATAGAGTTTCTGGTGCATTTGAAAATAATTTCTTTCTGATCTGTCATGCACAAAAACTCTCAAAACTCTTGGAGAATGTTGAAGAAAAAGCAACATGGTTGAAATAATCTATTTCTGACTTCCGAAAACACACAGATGCAGCACATCAACTTATATATCACAAGCTGACAGTATGATATTGTTGAAACACTTATGTATCAAATTTTACTGTTTAACAAATTTTACTGTGTTCTAGTAAAGACTTCGTGGCCTGATGACAGTTTTGTTGTAGATAAAAGCATATAGCAGCAATATTGATATGAATGACTTAAGAAAAATAACACCATTACTGTTTTGCAGCATATTCAAAATGTCCTGATGCAGGGCATGCAGCTGCCATGTGCTTTAGGGGTATTTGTTTCCTAACCTCGAGTATAATCGGGACCAACCTGAACTACTCCTGTAGAGGGTGCCCTGCTGCGTGTGGCTCGGGCTGCGGTACAACGGAGCCCGTAGAGTCCGATCCTCGTAGATTGGCCCAATGTGGCGGTCTGGGGAAATGGCTGACCTCATGTCCTGGCCAAGGTGGCTGTGCTGACTGGCGTATGAGCTCCGCATTCCTGTAGATGTGGGAGAATTGTCACCAAATGGTTAATGACATGTCACACGATTTGACAGGTGAAATGAGGTGCCATGGGGAATTTCACATTTATAACTTTGATTATTAAAACACATCAAAGACAAAATAGGTGAAGATAGGACAGGTTTTTCTGCTTGTATTATGAATCAGAGGAGACCGTTTCTTTTCCTCAATGGAAATTAGTTATTAATTTTCATTGGAAATTTGTTGGCTTTCACTGGTAGGTAGCTCTTTTTTTTCCCTTTTTATTAAAATAACACACCTCTGTACCTTCTCTTTTTATGCACCAAGGAACTTATTTGAAACATTGTTAGTAAAATAACTGATACCTATCATACAAAGTCTGATCTAAAGTCTGATTATGTATGTAAGATCTTTGTTTTTTTTGTTCAAACCTGAGAAAGGTTTGCCTCTCCATCCTGTATAGTCATTCAATCCAATTTTCCATCCTAAGTTCTTCTGTTTCAAACAATTTTTTAGAAGCAGCTTTTTTCCCCCTTGCAATTGCTTTTAAATATCTCTCAATGCATTTCCAAAACCTTTCCTTCCCAATGAGAACAGATTGGTGGAAGTTAATAAGTACAATTAGACTTACTTTTATGACATTGTCTGCAACACGTAGTATCTAATTTTATCTCCATCAGTGTTTTAAAAAAATCTCATTATATTTTTCCACTCATGTCCTCTCGGAGACGTAGAGGAAACTGGTTCCTTATTCTTTTTTTCCTCACTGACTGACAACCACTGATTTCCATTCATTAAATTTCCTGCATAAATTAAAACATGTTGAGAGGAATTTTAATAAAGAATTAGTCTTCTTGTGTTGATGTTCACTCATTCTGTCAATTATTCAACTACAGAAACATTTCTTATAAGTTTTATCAAGACACGTCACGCTGATTTTAATCTGTTCTACTTGTTTAGTAGCACTTGTGAAAAGTAAATATATATGCACTAATAATGAGCAAAGTATGGTACTTTTATTCTGTAAGGCGATAGCCATCAAGTAAATGATGGATATAGCCGATCAACTTATCTGACAAGAGGTGAAAAAGAAGCTTTCTCACATTTTCAATAACAAGAGCAGTAAAGAAAAGCAATGTAGAGCATAATGAATTGAAGACTGAAAATGTGATAAATGTCTGCAGCAAATGAAAAAATGGTACTTTGAAAAAAAAAATATAATGAAAAAGCTGATGAAAAAAAGACCATATTAACTTGGAATGAGTTGATAAGGCACTCAAACGTTTTCACCAAAATAATACATCCATGAACCAGTCATTCCTGATCAAATCAAATTTTAGGCTGAATATGCTGAAGACTGAATATGTTAAGATTTAAGGCTCCTATTCAAAGCTTCATACGAGATCTGGAAAGAGGGAGATTTCAAAGACGTTCGCTTTTCCTTTTTCCAGTTTTAGGTCCAAATAAACTCACACAATATAAGTGATCTGCAAGTCCATGTTTGTTTGTGTTAAAGCTCACACCGGTGAAGCTCATGAAAGTGTGAAACCCCAGCGGACCGATATACAGTTGGCAACTTACTGCTCACTGCACATTTCGCGAGCCCACAGATGTCGCTTGGGTCCTCTCCAGCTGCATTAGCTCAGGAAAAGACTCCCTCTAAACACCAAGTCTGCCATGCAGAACCAGCCAAATGAGGGATTCCTGTCACAGTCTCAAACTTAGGAAATAGTAAATATGCACATTTGCCTCCTCTGTGTATAGACAGACCCTGGGGGCAGTGAGAGGAGAGATTTTTAGACGGAGATAGGAGATTCAGCCTGACCTGTGAGGTTTCGAAAAGAAAGAAACTGACATCCAGAGGTAGAGTGAAGCAGTTTGGTGAAAAGAGCCTGCTAAAGAATGAAAATGCATAAAACAATTTTGGCTTGATTATTAATAATCATTAATAATTGTCATAGAGATGTTGCAGCATTATTTCTATAGTTGTTGAGACTTGTCATACTTAACTCAAGTTTAGTAACTGTCAGTGTTCAGAAGGAAACCCAAAACTTAAGAGGGGACAAGTTTTGCAGATTTATATACTGGTATATGGGTTTTAAATATAAGTATAATTTGTAAATAAAGAACTTCAACCAAAATACAACAGTCTTGAAGCTTAAATAAGCCTGTGGACCTCAGTTATGTCTTTTTTCAATATTTTTGTAAAATCAAACATATTGTGTGTTTGTTCTGTTTGAAGCAGTGTCATTACACATAAATGTAAAATTAGCCTGATTACTATTCAGCAAAGATGTTTGACAATTTTTTCAAAGCTATAGTTAGATGTGATGACTGTCCTGTCACTCATTCTTATGAACTCCTGTTCTGAAGCTACGAGTTTGTCTTTTGGGTGTCGACATCTTGGTCTTTTGAGATCTTGACCATAACTGGATGAAAACTTTAGAGCTGGAATGCGGTATTTATGTGTTTGGACAAATATACATATGTTTTAAACCTAATGTGAAATTTATTACAAAACAAATGCCAAGAGTAGATGAGTTAAAGACATCCCAAGGCAATAATTTGTGGCTTTTGTGAGAAGTTGATGTTTTTGAAGCCCAAAGTGTTTTTGTTTCAAATGTCTGTGTTATTGCACTTTCAAGCATTTCCTCACTGGTTTCTTGGGTTCTCGATATAGTCTATGCAACAACCTCACAAAAAGTGGGGATCACTGTTGTTAAATATCTGGAATAAATATCAGCTTCACTCTTTATCTGTTAAGGATAGAAGTTGTTTACAGTGGCTATTTTAATTGCCAGTGGAAATTTTCACAGATGACTGTTCAGTGGTGATGAGTCTCTACCTACTGCAGCTCCAATCACAAATGAAAACTAAAACGCGTGTGTGAACACGCCAGTTTCTCGATGAGGGTGCAGCATTTGAGGCTGCCAGAATGTGCATGGCTCATTTTCACTTTACAAAAAGAGACTTTTGCCAGACTGTATTAATGTTGTGGCTCTGAAACTGACAGTAACAACTTAGACAAATACAAAAAAATGTGATTGATCGATTGGGAATTGCTGTCCACGTCAACCTGCAGAATAGAGGATATAATTCCTTCCCTTCATGTTGTCCTCGCTCACAGCTTTTTCCAATGGGACATAGTAATTACGATTTTAACTCTGGTTATGCTTTGGCTGAGTTTAAAAGCACCAAATCATTGCTTCTAGCTGTAGGAAATGACTTCACAGTTTTATTTTAGCATTTCTGAATAATTGATTTAATAAACAAAAAGATAAATTATTACTTTTGGGTGGGTGTTTCTGTGCGTTTACTGTCATCCTGGCTAATAAAAACAAAAACAAATCAGAAAACAACAATATGGAGGGGAAAAAAATATCCTTTGACTTTGTGCTTTATTTGTTCTTTTCTCCCTTACCCTCATTTCATTCATTAATATACATCTTCTTTTGTGCTTTATAACTCTGTGATGTCGTCAAATTATAATGCTGTAAAGTTGTTGAGAACACCAATTTATTTTCAGTCTTTTTTTTCCCTTAGCCAATGCATTTATAATGTGTGCGGAATGTGCTTTTGCATTGTTGCATGGATGTCCTTGTGAAAGTTATTGTCTAGCGGCAAGCACATGTTGCTGTAAAATCTCTGCTAATACTATCAGAGAGGTATAAATGACTTTTCCCATGAGCATCGGTACAACATCCCACCACTGCAGACCCTGGATGATGCACCTGTTGCTGATTAAAGTCTGGATGGTCCTTTTCATATCTGGCCTGGACAGATTTGTCTGACCATAACACATTGTGTGACATTCCATTTTAGGGATAAATATTCATTGAAATTTGTGAAAACAGTTATATAAACAAATTATTGAAAAAAGTTTGTCTATGTGAGCATATCACTGTTGCAGTGCAGTCTGAAGGATTGAAGATCATGGGTGTTCAGCTTAGGCATTCCCTCTAACCCTTTATACCATAAAAATCCTTCAAATTCCAAACACCAATCAATTGCTAAGTGGCAACTTACTCCTGATGCTCATTAATCTTTCTTTGGGACCACCTTTTAAGAACATGTAAAGGTGCATCTTCATGGCACACGTTTAAAAAAGCACTGGCAAGAAGAAATTTCTTTAAATGTGGCAATATTTTATTTTATTTTGCTCTGTTAGTACCGGTATGATGGGGACCAGAAAGCTGAGGCTTGGAATGATGTGATTTATGCAGTTACTTTAGCATCCAACAAATATCAAACCATTTTCACTTCCCCTGTTGGTTATCTGTTGGATGCAAAAAAAAAAGATAATTTCTCTACATCAACAAAATATTTTTGCAACCAGGAGGTGAGGGGGCATCCTGAGGTAAACTCTGTGCCACTGACAACTGCCCTGTCCCTGGGTATAAATGGAGAGACCTCTTTATCAGAAATCATGACAGATGGAAGCAGTGAGATGCCTCCACAGGAGTCGACAACAAACTCTGAAGGTAAGCTTCTACTTGTCATATTTTGTGTTATATCACATGGAGGATGGTTGCACACACCTTTTAGGAAACATAGTCTAAAACTTGACTATATGAATTCACCATCGATTAAGATTAAAGTGTTTTATTTGTAATTTATATTCATGATTAAAATCCATTCTAAAGGTAACTGAATATTGTTACCTCATCTAATAGATATTCACGTTGTAACATCTATTAGACAAGCTCTATGTGTGGTCGGAAGTGGAGTAAATTGTGTTTGCACATATGAAAAGTTTAGAACAACTAACATTTTCATGAAGACTAAAATTTCACTTAGCAAATAGTTTCTGCACAAATTCATTCTGCAGGTATTCATGAACAAGGTCCAGTATTTTTTCAATAGCTTTCTCTTGCGTTTAATAATAAAGCACAGATCCTGTGGTCATCTGTGCTCCTCAAACACTTAACCTTTCATGGATATTAGTTTTGTACCAAATCATGATTGCAATCACCTGTTTGAAATTAGATATTTTTTTCCTTAGTGGCATAGGTCACACCTGGAATACAAAAATGGATTTATATAACAAAAATAAATAAATAAATAAATAAAAAAGGGAAACTGAGAGAAAAGTCAGGAAACACCTTTGTCATATTGACTGCAAAGAGTTCAAATAAAAATCAGAATCACTGCATATTATGTACTAGTTTGCTTTTTGTATATTAAAAACTCTCAGATTTTTTTCTGATTTGGATCTAAAAATCCAGCTATGCACCTGCAATATGCCCCAAGCAGATCCTAAATGGCAACACTTAGAAAAGAGCACCACATATCAACAAGTGCCATAAAATTTCAAGTTGTTGTGCAGGATATAGAGTAAAACAGAGGAAAGAACATTTCTCAGCTGTGTGCTGCAGTGGCGTGCTCAATAGCCAAGTAAGCCTTTCACTATGTGGTATTTCACACAATAGCTACTAGCTACAGCTTGGCAGGAAATTAGTTCAGCTTCTCTTGTTCAAAGGTTTGAAGAGGGTGAGGACATGGAAAGAGAGGAGGCAGTGGGAAGACGTGAGGAAAGGCGGGAGGAACGGAGAGAAAAGCAGCAAAAATGTAAGAGAAGAGTGGGGGTGGATAAAAATGAAAACAGGGTTAATGAGGCTGTCTAGGACCACCAGAGACTTCTCATCCCATCTAAAGCCTGGCCACATAACCGGGGCTTCTGGCACCGTTGTGAGCAAGTGAGAGGGACAAAATCCTCTCGGCATAGAAGAATTCATGCCTATCTTTCTTTCTCAGCAGCCTGACATCTGAAAGTGGCTACATTTAAACAACCTATGAAGAGACTAATCTGTCTGCCTTCTTTATACCATTCGCCCTGATATAAGGGCTACAGTCACTTCTAAAAGCATCTGCAAATTGTCAGGGAGAAATAACATACTGCTGTCTGTTGAGGATGAATGGCCCACATTCCTTCTGTGTTATAGTCATTTAATTCTCCCCCTCAGTCCTCTCACCGTGGCTTTAACAGATTACACTTGGCAGAGGCTCGATGAAAGGCGGCGGTGGCTTGGCGCGTGCTTCCTCTAGCGAAACAGACGCAGCTGGGTGCATTCTTCAACAAAAATAATGTTCAAAACCCTCTAAGAGCAAAACAAACTCAGCAAATAAAAGTGAGAGGATTACCAGAAATCACTAGGCATAAGAGAGAGAATATTTACAAAAATATATTAAGGGACAGTTGAAACGTCCAAGGTAAGCTCAAGGGCGGATATGCTATTTGTCTTTGTCCCAGTGGGTTTTTAAAAAGGAAAGAGTTTCGCGTCTACATCGCTGAGGACAAGTTGCCTCTACTTTTCATTTTTCAGCACTGAAACGAAGACATGACATCATGCCGATGAGAGTGGAGGGAAAGGAACCAGGTGGGTGGGAGAAGGAAACGAGGGAATAGAAAGGGCGCTGAGGTGTAAAAACAAACGACAAGAAAAGGGATAGAAGTCCAGAAAAAAGAAGAAAGGGGAAAACCACAAAATGTTTGATGAACTAAGAAAAAATAAAAAACCATTAACTTTAAGCTGTTCAGTGATGCTTTCCAAATGCTTGCATTTACTCTGATCATGTGATCATTCCATTTCCTACGATAATGGCTCATGAGACACTAGTGACAAATTACTGTAATAAAAAGAAAGTGCAGATGGTGTGCATGTGAGGAAAAAAAACGGAGACTGTTGTAGAGGGGAAGACAAAAGATGAGAACGGGAGGGATGACACGGAAAGGAAATGGTGTCGGAAAAAGACGGAACTAGGCTGATGTCTCATTCCGACCACAGGACAGAGGCTGACAACCCCTTTGGGTCTCTAGGGTTATCATCAATCACTGGAGCAGCATGTGTGTCTGTTAGTTTACTGGAAATGAACTATTCAAACTATGAAAAAGACTGCGGTAACTCCAGCAAACACGGGACATATGAACGTGGATTTGCTCGAGTCCATCAAAGAGCTCGCAAGTATTCATTTCAATATAAACTATGCCAACACAGCTGGGAGACAACTAAAAATACCTATTTGAAAACATCCCCCTGAGTAAAGAAACACTTTGTAGAGCCAATGTGTTTGCAACATTACAGGAACACAAGCCAGCAATAAAGACAAGACATGTCTACAAACACGTCCCAGCTGCTAGCACTTGCATTGGTCTTTTCAGGTCAAACTAGAAGCAAGACAAGGCTGCTGAATCAAATATTTAGAAAGAAGCCATTCATTTCTATCTGAGAAAGGTATGGAAAGAATGTAAGCAGAGAGGTTTTTACAGAGATGGTACAAGTCCAAATACAGTTGCTAAACTGGATTTCAGAATTATTGTTGTCTTAACCCTTAGATGGCAGGGATGTAATGGAGTGGCTGACTTATCTTAAACTTAAATATGGAGAAGGTAATGACTGGAAAGTCTGGAAGAAAGAGAATAATTTTGGAAGTAACCAAAATGCTCAGCCTTTTTCTTCTACCCTTCACTGAGAAAAAAAAAAAAAAAGAATCAGATCTACATGTTACACAGTGCACACATGACTACATAGCCAACCACTTTCTGCTCATAATTCATATGGGTCACTAACTATATCATCTCCCTAGTAGAAAAATATGCAAATCTACACACTGTAACCGTTAACTACCTAGGCTACAGGTTTGATACAATCTAACGTATTTTAAGTGTACAATGTAGTTAGATAGACTAACTGCAGAGATAAACGGGCTTTTCCTTTTGTCCTGCCCGAGTGACATGGCATCAAACCAGCTGAACCGTGTAGTCAGTCCCTTCAATTCCCTCATTGATGCCATCAAGGCCAAGCAACTCACTCTTGTTTTACTTTTTGCAGTAGTCTTTTTTTTCTTTATTGCCTATTATGATACCATGTATAATTCAAAATGACATTAAAGTGATTGAGGTGATCCTATAGCTACAACAAACATTTGAACGTTTGAAATGCATGCAGCACCAACACACACAGAAGACAGGGAATTACAAGAACACATGTCATATATTGACCAAAAACATTCACCTTGAATGTCACCATCAACAAGGGCATCTGAGAAAATTCCACGGCAGCATGAAGTTAGAGGGAACAAATAAAAGAAGGCAATTAACCTTATAGCAGTAGTACAGAGATAAGCATAGTAAGAGAATGGTTTTCAGTTAACATCTGCTTTCATAAGTGTTAAAAGAATTTCTCCTCTTCTTCAATTGTACCAGAAATAAATACTGAAATTTCTGCGTACGAGGGTTCCTTATTTTCCCTAAAATGTTGTTATATCAAACAGTGCGAAACAGACTTTGTGGATTTGTAGCTTTGGACTGGCAGAATAGTTTTAGGATCGCCTGCCTGTGAAGATTCAGGGAACATTGTTAAACTTTAAAGAACCATCCACCATAGGAATGACTATTATGATGCAGGAAACCCTTTTTTCTTTTGTTTTGTTTTAAGGACAAACCTATTCTTTAGTTTAAGCCAATATCAGTATCCTTATTTCCTGATTCAAAGAGAGCATCAACAGTGAACAAACTTTGGAGGTTCCAAACCAAGAACAAAGGTAGCTTTGAATGTGTCCGTATGTGATTTGATGTTCTTTAAAAAATTTTTTTTATAATGATAGTTTTTAAAAATGCACTATTTTTCAAGATTAACCTCAGCACACTCAATCCATTTTGTGTTTGTTAGCTGCCTCACATGTGCCAACTGTGCAGTGACTGTATCTGTGCGGCTTTTCAACACTACTAATTGGAGCGTCTGCTGCAGGTTTAAACACAGCTAAATGCCAGCATGTCAGGCGTTCAGGTAACACCGGTGAATTGTAACGTCTGCCTGTTATACAAGACGTGCCTATTCCACAAACACAAAATAAGTTTGGTTGCACTCTCTTTGTTTTTATGTCCATGAGCTCAGCTTTCTTCACAGCCATTTGTCCAGTCTACTTCCAGCTTTGAGGGTGTATTCTCAGGGATACAAGGACACATAATGCTGTTGTTTGGAGAAGCGGCTGTCATATTTTGTCTAAAAGTTGTTTCCTCTCACACTTTCACAGCAACCAACTCCCTGCCAAGAGTTGTTAAGTGGAGCAACAGCTTTCCATGGAAAGCGTTTAAAGAAACTGGTAAGGAGAAAAACACTCCCTGAAATGCACTGCAACTTCTGCTGAAATAAGAACACGGCTTTAATCTTCACAATGCAATATTACGTAATGATATATTTATTTGTGCTACTATCTGTGCTTGAAATTCCTTACAAATGAACATAAGAACAGGCTTGGCCTTGTTTTGGAGGTTTGGCTTCATATTGGGACTAGACAGAAGTTTGATAAGATGTAACCAACTCTCATTTTACTTCAGTCTCTAAGAAAGATGACATTTGCTAAATGGTTTGGGTAGGCAGGTTTGCTGATTATTATCTTCAAAAACAAATGCACACACACAAAAGAGACACTTCATTTTTCCCCCTCAGTGAATCATCACTTGAAAAAGCATTCATCAAAATAATGGTTTTGAAAGGAACAACCTCCAAGGGACAGCTCCTAACATATGTGATTAAATAGATTGTAAGTCACTTAAAATGTAAAAATAAAGAAATAAATAAATGCACTGATTTCAAATTTTGTTATATAGAATAAAGAGCGAACCAGATAGAAGAGGAATCTTTTCACCCCTCAGAAATCTTTAACTTGACATCATATCAGTGGCTTTTTCCCCGTGTCAACACCAGTGAAATGTCCTTTTTGCTTCTAAATAAGAATGTATATTCAGTTTTGTTTCTCTGTAATTTAAATATCAGTATAACTGACATACAAAAGTCATTAAACCCTTTCCTACTCCCAGTAGCTGCTTGCAACTCACAGTAGCCCTAAATTTGCTGAGAGCGAAGCACGTACTTGCATAACTGAAGGTACAGTGACTAAATTTTAGGAACAGGCCACTACATGAAGCCATGACACAGGCATTACACTATTTCCTAGGGGCTGTGTTGGACCACAGCGTCAGAGAGGCATATTTTTTGGAGATAATAGAGCTTTTTATTTTTTTACTGGGCTGCCAAGAACAGCCTACACACTGGGCTGAGTGAGTTGCACGCTGCCTTGCAGACTGATCACATCAGTCGGTCACATTTCATTTTATCCACGAGTTGCTCTTGCCAATTTTAGTGCCTCCATGTGAGATGTTATGGTCTTTAAAATAAAAGATAGTCTGTGCACACTTTCATAAACCAAACAACAGAAATGACTGAGAGCAAGTTCCCAGCTGTTTCACTTTGAAGAAAAAAATTAGATTTTTCAGCATTCACATAAAGAATAAACATTAAATGCACATAGTAACTGATATTTTTGATTGTTTTATATAAAGAATACCTACAGCAACAAAAAGATTTTGGGTGAAGTGGTTGCAAGTATTCAGGTGTAACCCTTTTCATGTAGATCTGCGTCCAAAGAGGCATTTAGTTAGAATATGTTCTGCCGCTATTTAAGCTGGTAAACTGGTATTACATGCACACCATCTTGATACACAATAGAAATGCCCCTTCCTGTTAGCCTCTGTGTGATGTGTACAAGTCTCAAAGGAGCATATAAGGTAAATATCTTGTCTGCTTCAAACAATAGACAAGTTTAAAACAAAAGTTTAGGTATTTTTCTAAAGTCGAGCTCTTGGATCATTCACATACCCACAGGCACAAACATAGAACTGAGTGATCTTTTCTGATTCGACAGAAGATCACTGAAGCACTCTAAACAGTAGGGCGTGTGTGTATTTGTGTGTGTGTATTCAGTGGAGCACCTGCGAGGCTGTCAGGTCGCGTCATCCTCTCGTAAATGTCGTAGCTCTGAGGTCCATAGGGGTCAGTGTTGTGGAGCACAGAGCGAGGCAGAGTGGAGCTGTAGTGCTGGGGCACAGCGGTCATACTAGCCCTGACTGGAGACGATGAGTGAGTGGGCTGCTTTGTCAGTGGAGGGTTGATATTGTCCACCATGGTCAAAGGTGAGCCCATGCGGCCCGTTGATGAACCTGCAGAGGTATGATAGGGTGAAGTGGTGCGACTAGCACTTCCAGAGCGGGAGTTTGTGGAGCCCATGCGACGCACTCCAGCTGGGGAGTTTTTCTGGGTGGAGTAAGGTGAGCTGCTGCCCCCTGCGCTACTGGTGCGCTGTGCAGAGGGCAAGGTAGTCGAGTAGATGCTGGAGAGGGGTTTGGGTTCGCTTATGATGGGGGAGCCGTAGGCACTGCCAGCTGAGGTACGCAGGGAGCCACGGGATGGGGACATACTGCTGGCGTAGGCTGGCGAGTGAGAGCGAGAAGGCACTGAGCTAACCCTTCGCATAGCACGGCCAGGCACTGCTGTCGTGACTGCATGAATCTGCAAGTAATTAAAAAAAAAAAACGGTCTGAGTTTGTTTATTTAACCCACCAGGATTAACAAAGACTTTTAAAATGTTCCCCTGAACAAAGTGACAGAAAGTGACTTTTACAAAAACAGTCACAATAACAGCCTTACATAAATCATTTCATCACAGGGCACGACTTTGCTCTAGGCCATATTTACTTTCTCCTTCCCGTCCCCCCCGCTATAGTGTCAGAGCACCATTTGGTTTCTCAGCAGTCTGTGTGTACAAAGCTGTATGAAGCATGATTATGTTGCGCGGATTAGCTCACTAAATACCTTCTGGGCTTTACACCTTTACATTATTCACAATGCCACAGGTGACAGCAATTTCGGAGCGTTTAAATTTCACAAAACTGTGAACATTGTACAAACTGTAATACACTGATAATGCACTTGCTGTCAGTACCTGTGCTGAAGCCTGGCCCTCAGCCTTGGCATTCCTTATCAGTGTGCCGGTGCCAGCACCAGGGAAGGAGTGCTGTATCCTCAGCTCTGCCTTGCCCTGGCTCTGGCTGCTGATGTAGCCACTGCTGGCGTCCTGATAGCCACTATCTGAGTAAGAGTTCATCTGAGCTGAGCCACATGAATTCCCTGCAGACCCTGAGGGAGAGAGTGACAGACAGAATGAATGAAACGAAGAGAAAGAGGAAAGGGAAGGGTTCGAGGCACGGGATAAAGACGTATCATAAGAGGTTTCATAACAGACATGACCTTTACCAAGATGGCCTTTCTAATGACAACCGTCACAGCAGGAAGATGACAGTTCTACCACACTGTGATTTAGTTTACCGTCATCCAGCTTTCCTTAGTGTTTAATGAGGGATCAGCTATTACCATAAGCCCTTTTCACACAGACGAATAAGCATTTTTCACACATTAATTTAAGAAAAAAAAAAAAAAGATTTTCTTGAGAACATTGCAGAAAATTTATTTGAACCTTCTTTTCCTGCACTTCACACTGGGAGAAAGTGAGTAGGCGATTATCCAGAAAGTACTGTCTGGAAAATGTATGTTTTGTTCACACTAAATCTATGATAGAAGACGAAACTCCTTGACATTTTTCCCAAATCAGTAGTAGATGTACTTAAATGTATATTAAAAAAAACATATTTGAGGGAATGGACAGCAGGATGCAGCAGTAAGCAATAACTCTTACCAGCATGCATACTTCCTGGGGATAATTGCTTGAGTCCTGTTAACTTCACACCCACTTGGTGATCCTCAGGACATTTTATTTGGGAAACAGCAGGAAAATCTTTGCAATAAGGCAGGAGCAACTTATGCACACAATTTGGCTTCTGAATGCCACTGCTCTAGAACATTTTTAGAAAGCGTCATAGCTGCAGTGCATGAATGAAAATGGCTTTATATCGATGCTAAAACACTTCTAAGACTATGTGAAAGTGTGGGTTTGTGACTCAATCTTCTACAACAACTCCTCATTTTTTGTCTACATTTTTCACACAAAGTGAAATAGGTAAAATAATCCTCCCTTTAACGTACTCTGGTTTTAAAGAGGGTACAGACACTCAAACCTTTGAGAATCGGTGATATTAAAAAAAATGCCACAAAGGCGAAGCAAAACAGACATTTTGAGTTATCAAAAGAGAAGCAAAGAAGTTGTCAATAGCTGAAAATTGCTGTCAATGCCATGGGAGAATGGTGAGGCCAAAGAAATTACGCGAGCTGAGAAAAAGAGGACTGCAGAAGATAGAGAGAAGTCAATAACAGACCCTCACTTTCATGAAGAGAAGACTGCTCCGGGGAGTACAGAGACACCTGCTCTGATTCAGTCCTAATTCGGTAGCTGGGTGACTGGGAGCTGTCAGTCACCCGAGACTTGGTGTCCCCTAAGGCGGAGGTATCTGAGAAGACAGTAAAACGAATACAGACAAAGAGCTTTCAGCCAGAGTCAATCAGTTTGGGCTTGAACAGTTATAATTGTCATTTAAGCAGTGAAATTGTTTGGGAATTGAAATTAAACAATTTCCACAACATTAGTTTGACGATTGTGTACAGCTGGAGTAGTTAAATTTTAATGCTTTACTAATGTAGGATTCCAAAATATCCATCAACTTCTATTGTGCCTTCAGCTACGTCATTTGGCAAACAGAAACTAAAACATAATCCTGTCCATAATGTTTCCGCATAATCAAAGTCTAGGTTAGTGTGACCAGACAAAAGGTTTCTCTGCAATCACAAGAACAATAAGCAGTGGTGATCAGGGAGGCTAATGTTGACAGACCAGTTCAGTGACGTCTTAACCATTTAGCCGTGTGTGAATGACAGCAAAATCCTACAAAAAAGCAGTCACTGATGCCAAAGCTGGCCTGTTGAATAAAGCTGTTGACTCAGAGATATTGCGTGTTTGACAACTTGACATCCTGCATTTCCGCCTCCAGACATGTGAGGGTGTTTGTCTATTTACAGATGGGATTGACACAAACCAGATTAAGGAGTGTCTTGAGTCAGATTGTCAGAATACACACAGGGCACTGCCTGCAGGCTGGAAGTTCACCCTTACGTGACCTGGGTATGGAGACTTCCATAACTTTAGTCTGTATAAATCCTTTTCGCTTTCTACCGACTGTAACTTCTGTCAGTTTTACGAATGGAGGGGAAAAAAAGGCCTTGGGTAAAACTGCCTTTTTAAGAGTTTCGTGCCCTGTTTAGTTTTGCTTTTGCTTTCACCCACTTGAATTATCTCACAGTACTTTTGTCTTGATGACTTAAAATACACATTTCTTGTTAAGATTGAGGAAAAAGAACAACAGGAACAAACTGGGTAAAAGTACAAAACAAAGTCAAAGTTTGCTTGAGTTGTTTGCCAGTGACATAAATGTGAGCTAGTTTAGACACATATTGCAAGCACCGTAAATATATCCCTCTACATGGCTCATCCTAATCACACCTTCTAGTTCAAGGGACTATTTAAAAAGAACAAAATACTGTCCACCTCTGGCTTGCCAACTAATGCACAACTCCCATCACCCCTAGCATCCACCTGTAGCCTTAGAGTCCAGAACATTAGTTTCATGATTATGTACAGTTGGAGTAGTTAAATTTTAATGTTTTACAAATTTGAAGACTTCAAAATATGGATCAACTTCGATTATGCTTTCAGCTACGCCATTTGGCAAACAGAAACTGGAATCAGCCGTCTAATTTCCCTGTCCATAATGTTTCCCCATAGTCAAAGTCTAGACGAGGCTCCGTTGTTGCTGATGACTGCTGAAGTTGAGATGTTAAACTACAAATATTCATTATAATACTGACAAAAACATAGCATCAATTGATTCACTGAATTGACAGATTGACTAGAAGTCAAAATATCAAAAAGGCTGTTCCAACTTTGAGTTAAAATGTTTCCCGATTAATTTTCAAAATTACAGTGAGTGCAGATATGAAGACATTCAGGACTCACTGAGAGTCAATCACTTAGGAGACATTCAGATAGTCTGAGACACTTGTGATCATATTTTTGTAATCAGTGTGAACACAAATTGATCACAAATCTGTTAATATTTTTTACATTTTGAATTTCCTGTTAAAAAGTAGCACCTTGGTTCACAGGATGCATCACTCCCAGAAACTTTGTTGTCTACATTTTTATGCAGCAAGGGTAAAAGAAACAGCTGCAGGGCATCATCAAAGGTCTAGATGAGTGCTTTTGGCTCTTAAAGTCATCTTTTAAACTGCTTTTTTTATGATTTTCTTTCCCTTTTTAAATAAAAATTTCCCCCCGCTTAGAATAAAAATGCCTGGTCATGATCCATTATGTTTTGAACTGCCAGCATGGCAACAACCGCAGGGACAGAGAAGGAGAGAGAGTGCTCGGTTCTAGTGGGTTTTCCCTTCTCACTCTGTACACATTATATTTGACTGTATTGACATTTCTAGGTGCAAAAAAAAAAACCAAAAAAAAAAAAAAACAACTGTGTCTGCAGTAATACTTCCCTGCAGGTACATACAATGGATTATCATGACATGTCACCTAAAATGAAAAAAATTAAACAAACCCACAATACTCTGTGCCACACATCCAGTGTTTAAATTGCTTGAAATGACAGAGTGTTATCATATTTATCATCCACATAAATCAATACAAAGCAAAACAGTGACTGGGACTAGTCCCCGACTCTGTTCAATCACTTATGAAATGCATTCAGCAAGGAAATTGGGAGCAAATGAGAAAAGCAAGTACTATTAATATTCCTAGTACTTATGTACAGTTATAACCCCCTGTGGGCTCTACTGACAGAACTGACAATACATGATTAATGGTTACTGGAAAAATTTTGCTTTTCAATGCAATTAATAAGCCATGAAAGGCATTAGAAAATGTAGTTCATTATCCGTTCTCTCGTTATGATATGGTAAGGGCTAAACAAACAAAGATAAGGAGTCTCAGAGAAATCTTTCTGCTACCTGACACTGAAGTTGTTTTGTTTGAGCAAAAAAAAAAAAAAAAAAAACTTAAATGACTATTAAAACAAGGACATGCCTGCAGCTGCCAATTGCTTGCTTGAAAAGACTCACATTAGTAATGATTATTGAGAAAATGTAAAACCCGCCAGTTGTCAATACACAGAGATACACACAAGCACTAAGAGACTCTTAGCGTGAACTGAAACACTAAGTTGAGCAGTTTCAATATTCCATCATTGTGATAGTGTCTACTTATCATTGATTGTGGACCTCATTGGGAAAAGACTACAAGCAGATGAGTATTAATGGCTGATATAAGGAATTTAGATCTCTGACTGGACTTCAGAGGTTAAAATGAGGAATAGAAGTTCATGGATACAACAGTGGATATACTCTACCTTCATAAAAAGGACTGCATAAAAACACTTTGGCTCAGGGCTTTCATCATTGAGCATTATTTAACCAACTATCTGAATCAACAGTACATGGTACAAATGGAAAGAGAAAATGGATCATTTAATATGAAAGCAAAAGCAGATCAGTTATTTTGGTGTTTGTGTTGACATACCTGCAGGTTTCCATGGCAGGGACTTCTCAGATGAGCTGTGAGGGAAAAACGACAAGGAAAAAGCTATCATATACACAATAAATAAATAAATAGAAATCTAAAAACCATAGT
Source organism: Zenarchopterus dispar (assembly GCA_028564865.1). Lineage (NCBI taxonomy): Eukaryota > Metazoa > Chordata > Actinopteri > Beloniformes > Zenarchopteridae > Zenarchopterus > Zenarchopterus dispar. The sequence continues at coordinate 9,611,958 of JAOWBL010000014.1, read as the reverse complement.
GAGAGACCTGATTAAGACACTTAACTTAAATGAACATTAAGGTAATTAAAATAACCCAAATAAGAGATTGTAATAGGAGTGAACTTTCATAAGAGACCCAAACAACATGAACTGAAGCAGTTTTGAATTAGAAAGGAATATATGTTAGCAGCAATATGGGAATTAATGTTAGCTCTTGGGGCAATAGAGCCAGGTCAAAGTAAAATGCTATTTTAAGTCTCAGACAAGACTCTAAATGTCATTCAACTTAAGTGCAAGGGAATATAGGGTCCCTGGAGACAAAATGAGGTCATTTTAACTTTTTATGTGTACAGAAACTATATAAATGACTGTTTATAAAAGTATACCTGTCCAGTTGGTGTCACCTTGTCATTTATGAGTCTGTATAACTCTCTTGCTTTGTTCTTGAACTTGTCTTGGTCATTGCCTCTGCTTCTATGAAGTCTGTCATTAAAAATACAAGTACTGACCCAGTACTATACAAGTAGAGGCCATGAACATCAAATATATATCGATTGCAACAGAACCTGGCTTGATAATATACACGCATCACTTCCTACACAACACAAGTCTGAACTGCTGTAGGGTCATTAACTGAGAGTCAAAAACTATTCGTAGGTTCATTTGGTTTCTGATCAGTTGTTCAGAGGAATTTGATAGCTTGTGTAATTAAGTCAATAAATAAAACCACTATCCAAACTTTCCTAGTCCCATAACTTTATAGGTAATGATCAACAGCAGCACATCTGTGGTTTAACAGCCTTTGATCCAAATGGAAAACTTTGCCTAAAAGTGTTCTCTATTTAACTACCCAGAATAAACAAAATTATACCTTGGGGAAAAACACGTTTTAGGTAGAATGTTTTACTCTAGTTTGGTAGCAGCTATGAATGTAAAATTACTCTTTAAGAAGAATAAACAAATTAAAAAATAAGCAATATTTTTAGCTTTAATTGATTGCTGATATGGAAGATTGTTGTGCTAATATGAATGAATGTGGCCATGATACAAAACTCAAATGAGTACTTTTATATTATGCCTCACTTAATGTAAAGCATAATATCTTTTAAACAGGAAATACTGCAGGTGCATGGTAAAGTGACCAATTTCTGAATGGCTTCATGTCCTCACCTTCTTGACTTCCTGAGTCTGGGAATGTCACATCTGATGACCTGATCTGATTAAGATCACATAAGAGTGTCACCACGCTTCTCTATTTAATAAGCTTCCATTTTCTAATCATGACTATCAAGGATTCAATGTTGCTAAAACTGCTAAATGTTTTTTTCTTCTAAGGTGACACTTGATGCACTTTAAGAAGCACGATTCTCAGAATTTTAATGAGCATGAGGGTAATTAAAAAGAAGATGATGGGAAAGTTGTGCTCCATTGAACCATGGCAGATTGACTAAATGAAGGGATACCGTGATGATGATGATGATGATGGGTCTGTGCACTGCATGATGACCAGCAGACCAGGCTATGGCGATGTTAGTGACAGTAAAACTGTCAGTTGTGATGCACAACAGTCTTAATACTGTCAGCTTCCCTTTATTTTCCATAAACCACTATGGCCAGTGAACGACTGGCTGGGTGGGAGGTCGAATCTTTGATGAGCTTTTCCAGAGGTCAGGTCTGATCACTGCCCCTTTGTGCTTGTAGAAATAAAAGGAGTAGCCACCACAAGAGGTGTCGTGGAGTGTAATGAGTCTCATCAGAACCCTTAAGGGTGCTGTCACCTCTGCTGTTGGCCTGCTGTGCTATTGAGCCAGTCAGTTTGACTTTTACTTTAAAAGCAAATCTTCATTCAAATCCAAATGTACTTTGACAACCATTTCATTTGTTCCCCCGTGGCTTAAAAAAAGCAGCGTAAATGGTTCTACATGCGTTTTTTAAATAGGGTCTTAGAAAGTGGTCCCACTGCCACAGTGAGTAATCTGTCAGCGTTAGCATACTTTTAAAATGCGTTCACATTTTAAAAATTCATGCATATCAAATCACAAAAATATATAAAGTGAAGGATTCTAAAACCTTTGCAAGAGGACAAATTGTTTATTCTCTTACTATCTGATCATTGCATAAGTATCTGAGACTTTTTAAAGTGTGACATAAAAAAATAAAATTGTCTTGTAAAACAGACAAAATTGAGCCTATCCATTACTAAGAAGATTGTTATAACTACAGACTATAGTCACACGAAGTAAGATCAATTTTAAAATGGTTCTATTCATGAAAAAAAGAAACACAAAATGACAGAATTCTAACCATATGTTTTAGGGTTGTTCCTTTTAAACAGCTAAATCAACATCAAAATACCTTAACAGCTATCTCTTCTTCTACTTGTCAATCTGTATTTTTAATAACAGTCTAATGTCTGACTGCAGTCTTTATACGGGAGTGGGTACAATTAACTTTAACCTTCACAGTACTGCAAAAATCCTGTAATAACATGATGCAGAATTGATAATTTAACTCTTTAATCCATCTGGCATAAGTCAGATTCTCTTAGTTCATAAGAAGCCATTAAACAGATGTGGTTGCACATTTCAATTTAGCTCTTCACAAAATTAATCTACTTCTTTTTATTGCTATTCCTCTGCAATTTAGATCGGTAGTATTAAACGATGTCAGTGGCAGGGTCAACTTATGTTTACATTAAACTCTCACTCCCTTCTGTGATGGAGACCTGTTTGAAGAAATGCCCTAAAAATCTTTAAAAGAAACCCTTTTTCACACCTCAACTCAACAATACAAAACAACACAGGTCTTGTTCTTAAAAATTTCTTAAGAAACTATTGTCTAATACATACATATTTCAATGCAAATTTCTCAAAATGCTTTACACAGACTCTGTAGAAGGAAATGCTAAAAATAAATATAAATACAAAGCAGATACAGGTGTCTACAGAGTCGTTAACCATAACTTTTGGCAGCATGTTAGCTGCTGCATAAATGCCAGAAAAGGGGAAATAGAGGAAAAGCATGCTTAATCCTGAACAGTGCACGCTGCTGGTGGTAAGAGGTTGTTTTTGACTGCAGTGGAATAATCAAGTATCTAAGGGGACGGTGCTCATAGTAATAAAACCAAAAAGTATCAAGAGCCATTACAGACTCTACTGAAACCAACTTCCGTGTATTCAGATATATTTCAATTGTTTTATGGGTCATTTGAGAGTTAATGCAGCTCAAATATGCCATTAGTGTTCATATCAATTGACTATTTTGCAGTAATGTGCAAATGGAACCTTCTTTTCCTTTAACATGAGTAAGAGTTAGAAAAACGCCAGGGTTTCTTATGTTACACATGAGGGTTTATATTTTTAATGTAGCTTCATTTTTCTAAGAATGATTTTAACACTGATTGCAATTTCTTTCGCAAAAATAAATATTCCTTTCCAACTCAAAACTGCTTCGATTCATGTACTTTTTGTTCCAAACTAAAGTTTAGACTCCTTACAATCTAATATTAGACCTAGGGTTGTTTTAATTCTGGAATTATTTAATAACTTAATGTTTTGGGTTTTTTTTGCTCTCATAAAAAAAATGCCAAGTCCAAAAATATCTTTACAGCGAGCATTTTGGAGATGCTCTTAAACCTTCTACGACTGAAATTTTGTACAATAGCAGTTCTATACATTAATACAAGTGTTTCCACACTAGCGTAAATTAGGTCTGCCCAAAGGAACTCTGGGTAAGAGTTTGGCAAGTTTGTGGAGTGAAAGCCTTTTTAAAACCTTATGGTTTACATAGAGAGAAACAAGCAAACAATACTGAACAAAAAAAGCCAAGTTTGGGTCAAAGTGTGTAGTTGTTGTGTCACCATGCATTTTAGCTCTTTGCTTCTGGTCAGTTGTTATGCAAACGTGACCCACCATGCTCAATATTGATCGATCATGGCACATTGCTTACGGTGCAGCGTTTTGGGCTGGAGTGAAAACAACCCTTGTGAACATGAACATAAATAATTGAAAAAAGATACAATATAATCTGGTGTGCACCACTGTTGCACTATGGGCACACACCATTATGTGAAAACAACCTTAGAGAATGTTGTTTTGCACTGGGTCTTTAAAACCTATTGGGACTCTTAGTGACAAAAAACTTTACAAATAAACCTGAAATGTCTGAGCTTTAGTAGGTGACACAGAAGTGAATTGATCAAGTACCCTTGATGATGTGGGAACAAGTTGCAAGAAAAAAACTCAAAAAAGACACTGTATGTTGAATGTCCACACTATGCTTAACCCAAAATTGGCTTGGTGAATTTAACGCAAACTGATGCAACAGCATTCCTGGACAGCACATGTACAATTAAATAATTGTTTTTATTTCCAAACAACAAGACAGGAGGTGATAAGTTTACATTCACAGTTCAGTCATATGTGCTCATGGCAGTGCTATAATGCCATAAGGTTGCATACACTATGGAATATATGCACTGCTGTGAAGGGGTGAGTGGGGGGAGAAATAGCCATGTGTTGGACTGTAGCTTTTCGAGTGTACATGTGCAACTTCTGATTACCTGCTGCTACCGGTGCCTGGTGACTCGGCCCCGAGTCTGCATCTTTCCAGTTGATTGGCCACAATCTGCCTCTCCACTTCCAGCTCCCTGGTCAGCCGCTCAAACTGAAGCTCCTGCACATAACCACACGAGACACGGAGGCACATGAGGCAGCAGATCAAACTGATGTAGTCTAATCTGAGCGTTATGTTGCGCTATCAACAAATGGGAGGTCAATAGCAGGAGGCAGCTTTGCAGTTGACATCTTGCTAAAACATCAATGTTTCATTATGGTATGTGGGTTAATGATGGCACAATAAAGAGGTTTTAATGTACTACAAACAAGCTGATGCCAAATAGAAATATTTTTTTAACAGCAGCTTAAAAATAGATACCACGTACTTGCCCATACACAAATATAAGTTTATAAACAGGCATGGGGATTTGTCTGTGATATTGCCATTTTTCCAGCCCACACAGAGGGATAAGCACCACTTCAGTGGGTGATATTTAGCCTTTGTGGCACCGTTCCTATGAGAGCTGGGAAGAAATCAGCATTTGACTAATTATCTAGTCTGAGCAAGGCCATTACTCGCATAGCTCTCCAGTTCCAAGCACTGCATCATGACACTCATGAGACACACGAGGTCTACAGTACACAGACAAACTATAGCACAAACACACTCATTTACATATGGTAGAAATACCCTTTTTTCCAAGAACAGTACTATTTTGGCAGTATTAGTATTAGTTAAGACCTCACTCACCATAACTCGCTGCACAGACGGAAGGCTCCTCTCATTGCTATCCTTAGCTGTCCCATGTAATGAACATTACCATGGTCAATTACATTCACAGCCAGCTGCCTCCACACGAACTGGCTATCAACTTCTTTTGTGACCTGTCTAAGGGAATTAAGTCACTCTACATCACTGAGACCAAGCCTACTTTTCACACCTCTCCTGCGATTCCCTGGGGCTGCACTGAAATTTCCCTCCACGTTGTGGACATGCTCTGCTCACCCCCTCCCCCGAGCTACTACTTTTTTACCCTGCACTGCTCACCTCTCCTCTACTTCAGCTGAAGATGTGGGGCGCTTGACTGCAGTGAGAGTGAGTTTGCAGGAGGAAAGGCTGCTGCACTCCATTTCCTATTGTAATGCCATTCCTAATGTGGCTGGGATACCTGTGCAATGTCACAAGAAGGCCTTTTCTGCATGCCTCTTCATTGGAAAAAGTGTTTTACAGCACACAGAATTGTATCTTATCAATGCTGAACTTAATTACATTCCTCTTAGTTGGCATTCCAGTTTAAATTATTTTTGAATGCCACTCTCCAACCCTGACTCAAGCAGCAGAGTTCACCTATAACATAAAAGTGACTAGGTAAATTATCTTTCAGGTCACTGTGGTAAACAAAATTGCTTTGTGCCACAAGACAATCTTAACAGGGCAGCACTTTCTAGGCGACATGTACAGCGAGGAGGACAGAGACGGAGCATCCACTGCAGTGATTTACTTGAAGGAAGACATGAGCCATCAATCCTCAGCGTGACATTCACTGAGTTATTTAGCCACACAAAAATCGCCAATTTCAAGCCTTCATTCCAACAACGCATTCCTGTTTCAACTTTTCTCAAGACAGATGGGACTCAGTATGAATGGTCATAGACTCTGAAACAAATCTTTTAAGTTATTTTCATACATATTCTCAAAGGAGAAGGACATATTGGTTAGCCTTTGGCACATGATGATTAAAAATAGTTTGTTTGTTTTTTTGTTGTTGTTGTTGCTAATCTTAAAGTTAGTGTGAAACCTTAACTCCAGGTTCGTCACATATTCAGAAATCGCTTAAAAGAAAATACATATAATGTACTTTGTTTTCTCATGTCGCTCCCTTAATAATCCTGCTTATATCCCAATCTGCACTGGGGTCTATCTGTTCAATTAATCCATGTCAGTTGATCCTACTTCATAACTTTTATCTCAATCAAGGTTGAACGTGTACTGAATGATACCTGGGGTTCGAGGATGCAATGCTGCAATAAAAAAAGATGTAAATACATTATACTGACATTTAAATGTCAAAAGGACTTCTGTTTGTGACATGCATATTTACGAAAAAGTCTTGGTTTCAGAACAATCTGGCAATAAAGTGAAATCTTCTTATCTCATGCTGTAAACTCAAGCTTGGTGGCAGCTATATGACATTAGTTAAGCACATGTCAATGCAAAATGTACACGTCCTTCTAGAAGGTGGTATGACTGATGATGTGGTAATAACAGTTATTGGAACAGATATGAACATTTTGCACCAAAGAGGTAAAGCGTTAAAGGGAGTGAAATAAAAGACTTCAGAAACTTACCATGCTGCATGTCCATATAAGAAAGAGGAGGAACATGATTTAATCATGGTTTCATTGACTCTTGATACAAGTCTAATTACTTTGCTGTGAGCCAGCCGCCAGAATGAAGGAACATGAGGTGACAGTGATAAAAGAGTGAAAAACTCAGACAGATGTGTACAAATAAATGCTTTCAAGGGAGAAGGCAGTCATAGTCTGATTAAAACAAACAAACAAAAAAAAACAAAACAAAAAACAGTCATATAAATGAGTGCGAGGGACTAATACAGTGTGGACACACATGCATATGAAATTTCAATCCAAACAACAAACGTCCAAGTATACTTCAAACTGATTAAAAAAAAAAAAAGATCTTGTTTACGTGAAGCTCCCAGAGTTATGCATCTCTTATGTATCAATATGTACCAGATGCTTGTGAAAACTGATTAAACATTTGGTAAGAGACACAGCACAATGTTTTGTTTACTGCTTGAGTGAACAGCGATTTCTGAGCGTGCCTCCTCCTGCAAATGTCACTATTCTTGGCCTGCCACTTCTATGCCTTCTTCTAAGCACATAATCCAATTGCTTAGTTTGGCAAAGTATCCCCCTCAACAGGGAAGCAACCTCATTTTAGACCGTGCAGTTATTATATTGTGGTATGAATAATAAGAGGAATGAGACCTTTCCTAATGCATTAGTGGCTGTCCTTCAGTCCCACTGATGAAACAGTCTATGATCTTGATTAAGCTCAGAAGAGAGAGACATCTGCTACAGCCATATGGCTGTCACTACTGATACCCAGAACTACTCCCAACCTATAGCCGACAGACATCTAGGCCTGCATGCTTGTCCAAAACCTGCCACTTTCTTACAGCATGGAAGCATGAGTTTCTTTTCTCTGGTTTAATAAACTGGATCCCTGTAGTTAGAGAATTACTTCTCTACATGCTATACCGTCATGTACATTATACAGTGTATAGGAGGATTGGAGACACTTGGGACAAAGCTGGACTGAAATCCAAGAGGCTCACTCTCACACTGTATTCATATGTGATTTATATAACAATTCAGCATTTCTGTTGTTCTCAATTTAATGGCCTGTCAGATGGTTCGAAGGATTACACCCATGTCTCTTTACCATCAGACCCTCAGGTTCTCCCTCACTAAAGAGTGTTAAAAGTGTTGCAAAGCGTTCACTCTCTTTCACACACGCAATTCAATAGAGTTTCCTGACTCTGCATGATTCAGGGAGACTATTAAGAATATGTATCCAATATATCCATAATTAACTTGAGATAACAGAAGGGTATGAGCTAATATGGGAAATGGTCTGAGTGAAAAAAAAAAAAAAAGAAAACGTGACAAGGATCACAACTGTAAGCAGGGCTCATATTAGACATGGAGAGAGAAAGTACTCACTGTTATCTGTGTTTCACGTATTTTCAGGCTTTATCCAAGCACAGAATAGGATTAATCCATTAAGCATAATGATATACTAAATCAGGCCAAGCACAGCAATAGTGAACATTTAAATGCTTATCCAAGAGGTGTGGGTCAAACCTTGGTTTATAACAGGCATACCGCGGACAGAGGACAAGGACAATAGGCTGCTGACTTAACCATACCAACAAGGCCCCAAATACCTTTATTTGCTATTACAATAAGCTTGTTAAGCCTGATCTGCTAGCCATCCTAGAGCTGAATCAGATCCTGCTCTCTCGTGTCCTTTGACAAGCCCTAAAGAAACAGATGACACATGGCAGCAGATCAAGCTACAAATGGGTACATCCCCATGTCATTTCTCTGGCCCTGCTGACAGCACAACACCCATCTGCAATGCCTGAAGTGGCTTCAGCCTGCTGCTGGTTCAGCACATGAACGGTCGTTCTGCATATATAGAAGCTCACACACACACAAATGCCATGCATCATGTAGTGACACTAACATGCTTGTATTTACACATACCTCTGGACAAACTAGGGTCCTGTTAAAAAGTAAATTTGAGTACTAGCATGGTTTTAGAAAAGAAGACAACCATGTGGAAAACTTTGGTACAACATAGAACATGTCTTTTTTTTTTTTTTTGCACATTAAACACCTGATTAATTTATAAAGTACAATAGGAGCCCTGTATTATTGTCAATCTATGTGATGCTAGCTGTAAGTGTTTCAACCCTAAAGCATTTTTTAATGGCTTTTGGAGCTCATCCCAAGCAGAACATTTAAAAAGATTTCACCTACGTTGACACTTGCATATTGAATTTGATCAATCAATTCCATTTTATTGACAGATCAAGCATCTCAAGTTTTTTCAGGTACCTGTACCTAATCATAGGCTTTTAAAAAAAAAAAAACTTACCCAGAAATATCATCTTCAGTCCTAAATTCTTGGGAAAAAAGTAAACATTTGTACAGAAACTATCACTTTGAAGAGTTTCAGATGGGAATTACATAATGGTTGTCTAGATCATTTTGTTATGATCAATTAGGATGGTTTAAGTCATGTTTACCTGATCGTTTCCAGTTTCTTACCTTTTTAAATGATGACTCTTCCTCACAGACCAGAATTAGTGTTCAATTAGGTTCTGAGCTTAGTTTTATTGCTGCAGTTGTTTTCCTTATGTTTCTACACCAAATGGTCACTTAAAAGTGAGAGATTCAAAGAACTGTTTAGTTTTTATATAACAGTGTAAGGTAAAATATAATATAGCCTTGAGACTACTCATCATCATTTAGAGTTCTAGAGATGAGACTGAAATTAAATCAGTAGGTTTATCTGTGGCAAACAATTTGGCTGTTCTAAAATCTGAAGATATATTTACCAATCTTAGCTTTTATTCATCTCATGGTGTGTGTTTGTCTTGTTTGCAATTACACATGTACACAACACAAATCTAGATGCATGTATTAAGCCAAAGTCATTGACAACTGAATGAATGGATACATTTGATCAATAATTAGAAGCAAGTGGCAAGGTGATGTGGTAGTGTGTGCTGCTGCTTCACAACATGGGAGGGGGGCGGGGGGGTTCCCTCATTTTGAGATTCCTAGCTGGGGTCTTTCTGTGTGGAGTTTTGCATGTTCACCCCATGTTGGGATCCTACCAATTGGGATAGGCTTAAGCTCTCCTGCGATCCAGAACAGGATGAAGTGGATACAGAGCGTAAATGAATTAATTTTCTCTGTATCAGTTTGAACATGAAATCAACAAGCCAGGCAGAAATTAACCTGAAACATTTAGGCAGTAGAGAAAAGAATATAGCTATGGTCATGTGTGATGACATATGATGACAGGTCAAAACTCTATGTGAGTAGCTGAACTGAATGCCATCTGGGAATAACACAATATGTAACCTCATTTGAAATGTTCAGATCCATTTAGCATAACTAGTGCAGATGGTTTGACCACTTAACCAGAGAATCTACTAGAAATTTGTTTGTTCATTAAGTGGCAATGAGGCCTGACAGCTCTGCATTCCCACTGCAACGATGCAAACGCATTTCAATAAGCAACGGACACTGCTGCACAGTGGGAGAATGACAGCAGAGGTTAAAGGATTTCTGCAGCAGTGGGCACAGAAAAGCAGGCCTGAGGCATGAACGAAGAGAACAAAACCAAGAGCAGGCTGTGGGAACAGTCCTGGAACAACTATACAACACAGTTACTTGCAAAAACTGCCACAAAGTCACCTTTTTAAAACATTAAGGTTTTCTGAAATGAACTGCCAGCATGGCAGAATTATAATAACCATAATCCACAGTCAGTTCAAAGTACATGAAAGCTGCTTGTAGAGCTGAGTGTTTATAGTTATAGACAAAAGCTATAGGTGAAAGAGAGTGAAAATTGCTTAAACGCCCACAGCTAAAACTCAGCTTTTATACCATATAAGCTGATAATGTGGCACAAGTCCACAATTATTAATATGACACATCTTTCATGCAAGGGATGGTGTTTTGCCAAGTATGACATTTTAGGTCAAAGAATGAAAATCCTGTTGTGCAGTAATATGACTGTGTCATTGTTTATTTCACAAAAGCTACATCAACATACAGAAGAAGGATGCAAAAAAATAAAAAAAACACGTCTTTGCAACCTCTGTATGAATTAAAAGAGAAAGTAGCAGCCAGATGCTCCTAATCAAATACACTTAATTAACTGATCATCAGCAGGGGTGATCATTTATATGAAAGCAGAAATATTGGCAATTTGCGGATTATTTGGGTTTGTGTTAACTCAATGCTATGAAGGGAAGATATCAGCAATACACTTAGAGAAACAATATCTACTGTTAATTAGTCTATTAACTGTTAATGAACTGTGCAAGTATAGCTGTTTGGAAGGCGTGTATTCTCACAGATATTTACAAAGGTGCTTCTGAACAAACCACAAACAAATCCCTCAACAAGATCTGCGCAAAGTGCAGATGTCTGGTCATAAACAATAACAAACAACATATCAGCATAAACACTTCATGGCAACTGTGAAGCATGGTGGTGGAAGGGGGGTGATTCTAGTTTGTTGAGCATCTCGTAGTCGAGCTGGCCATGAAGTCTGTTTTTAAAGAGAAGTACTTGAATGATTCTCAGAAAATCTGCTCACCAGCTAAAGCTAGGATTAAACTGGGTCAAAAGACAAAGGTCTTAAGTATACCTGCAAATCTACAGCAGAATATCTGAAAAGGAACAGGATTGAGTTCCTGACCTTAACCTGGTGTAAACACTGTCTTTTAAATCCTAGTTCTGTTAAAGTGGGCAGACTTACAACCAAAGTAGTAATACTGATATAAACATTTGTTTTTCTGAGTTATCCATCCTATGTCTATACTTGTTTATTCCTACCCGGGGTCATAAGGGTCCGCTGGAACCTTTCCCAGATGTTTTTAGTGAGAGGAAGGAGTCTTTCCTGAATAGTTCACCAGTACGGCCACATACTCAGACTTTTTTTTTTTTTTTTAATGTTTAACCACACAACAGTGAATCAAATGTCTAACTGTATCAGATCTATGAAGTATGCATCTTCCAACATGTACCATTACTGATCATTGATCCCTTCTCTGGTATAACTTTATATGCCAATCACATTTTATGGCATCAGCCTTGAATGAAATGATTAAAAATTGAGTTAATTGTTATACTTTTAAAAAAAACCCATAACGGATCCTGTTTATATAAAACATGAACATTTAAAGAAGTTACAATTTGTCTTGATAATTAAATACTGTCATACAAGCTGAATGCTATCAAAATGGAGATGTCACTTCCATCGCAGAGAGCTGTACCCAATATCTGCTCCACAAAGAAGGACAATAGATGAAAGACTGTCAACAACAAAGACTGCATGAGAGGGATGGTGAAAGAAACAATTCATGTCAGTGTTCATAAATAGATGCAATAATAAGCTCACCAATTGTTTTTCACAAATTATTCTTGTTCTGATTACTAAGTTGTTCAATATTTTGTAGGCCTCAATTGTGACATCACACTGTTTTTTTGCACAAACAGAAGGAACAAAATTAATTTATTTGTGTCAGCATTCTCATTTTGAGAGATACAATTAAAGAAGGCCAGTTTTCAGCTTAACCAACTCAGATCAGAAAGTGGGATTTTTTTTTTTTTAAAGTAAATGCATCTCGTCTACAGCCCTGAGAAATCCAATCTCTTTTCTGACCGGTGAAGCATCATGGCACAGACACAGTCATACTTGCTTGCTAGAAAGCAAGTCTTGTGTGTGCAAGACTTTCACTGTCATTAGAGAAAACCCAAAGCTAGCAATGTGAAAAAACTCCAAGGTCAAAAAATATACCCAATCTGAAAAAGCCAACAAAGGGTCAGAGTGGAGCTATGCAATTATTTTTAATTGTCGTTTCAATTTTGGCCCCAAAATAACAATCAAATAAAGGGAAAACAACAACAACAACAAAAAAAAAAAAAAAAAAACAGAACAAAACAATTATTTTCTCACATATTTCAGTCTAAATGACAGGCACAATTTAGGTATAGATTCTGCTTGGATTAAGTTTATGTACCGTATTTCTCCTAATTAACACGCCCGGGCGCGCCGCAAATTACCAAGAGGGCGCGTCTATTTAAGACCAAATTTTGCAAATTATTCAGTTTTGAATAAGGCTTTAGAATAATAAGATGTCACTAAAAAGGTCAAACATACATTAATTATAAATAAAAAATATGACGAAAATCGGTCTCTAGATGGTTGTTAAATACGGTAATCGATCGCGGCAGTCACGTTTCAAGTGTGACATGGGCGTCATTCTGTTTATTCATTCATTAATTTGTTTTCACTAAGAAACAGAGAAAGGTGAAAATACAGAGATAATAAACTTCAGCATAGTGGTTTATATGTCAACACTTATCTCCGTGTATCGGCCCCTCTCCGCAAAATAAACAAAGCGGTGCTAAGGTACCTTTTCACTTCCGCTCTTTTGACAGCCGCTGTAAATTTAAATGTTGAATCGACTGAATACTGCATGAAATCAGAGAAGATTAGCGCAAGCTAAGTGTCTGTCATGGCAACCCTTGACTCATAATCGTAACTGCAATCATTTTTTGTCTTATCTGGCTGGAAAATAATAGCTGCGCCCTAGCGTTGTGGGTGGGGGCGCGCCTATAAGAGCGGGAGCGTTAATAAGGAGAAATACGGTATGTATGCATGCATGTTTATTTATTTAATTAAATTTATTTATTAAAACAGTAGAAATTTAATTTAAAACAGATATTTAAATCAGTAAGGGATGAATCATAATGCTTAGAGGGAAAAAGAGGAGAAGTCCAAAATCAGAACAGGTAGAACAAAGACACAAACACATTCCAGTGTGTTAAACTTGGGTTCAGAAGAATCTGACAGATGAAAATTTACTGCACACAATCGCGCTTGCTATAGGAATTGTTGATTTATATCCTTTTGTACTGTTCTCTCATTCTTTGATGCCATGGATATGTTCAAATACACATGTTATTGATATCAGCACAAAATCGGTTCCTCATTTCCTCATCCAGCCTTCTCTGCATGTTGAAAAGAAAACATTGATTTCCACAATTTACTATTTGCATCATGTCCAAACTCCTCCTGTGTGCTCCACACAAAAGCACACCTGCAACACACCTGAACTTCCCTTTCATGCAGTGAGAGCACATCTTCAGCCTAAACTCTGCAGCACTTAAGTGCATGAGTGAACAATTACAGCCGGAGGGGGAAAAAGGACCAAATTATGCTTGTATTCAGTCTCCCAAAAGCTATAACAGCATAGCAGTTCTTCTTCCTGATATGTTCTAGGCCTGAACAAAAATACCTAAATTCCAATTTTTCTAACAGACAGTGATTTTATTTTCAGTTGCAATGTTTGACAGTCATGGTTTAGCTCATTATTCATTATAAAATACTTTTGAAAAGGCCTGAAATGTTACTTAATTATATTGTTTCCTTTTAGAGTAGCAAAATTTACCAAATCAACTAATCAACTTCTAAAAGCATAAATAATTGCAACCTTCATGATTTGCTAGTAAATTAAAAAATGTGTAAAATGCAGTGACTCCTTCGTTTTTTTATTAACTTACTTTCTATTGATTGAAAAGTTATTTCACTCTAAAGAAAAGCTATTAAAGTGAAACAGCTCAGTTTAAACACATGATTTATTTGATAGATTTAGAAATGATCCTTTGTCGTCACAATTTTTATAACTTATTGAAAATCAGAAAATGTACATTTGACAGTTTGTCATGTAAATTAATTACAATGCTGTAGTGTTTGATTCGTATAAAAACATCTGGGTCCATAAGTCACATTCTGCATGGTACAGAAGTGTTTGACTGCATTTTGAAATCCAACATTTATTTTTGCTCTCAACAGTCAGATCTTTTGATCTAACTTGCTTCTCTGGTTTGCAGCGACAAGCTGTTGAGGTTCAACAAAAACTCTTGTGCTGCTGTTGATTGACGATGTCCAACTGTAACGCCAATAAATCCAAGTAACTCACAAACGCAATCTGTGTCTCCATGAATGGAACAAAACACCTAAATGGCGCAGTGCTGTGATCACGCAGCCAGAGCAGCCCATGTAGAAACAGTGAGCATACAACTCCACAGAGAGATCAATAGTCTTGTGTCACACACAAAGAGGCCATCATAAAAAGAGAGTGGGCAATCTAAACACAGTCAATCCAGAGATTGAGAATGAACAAAGACTGCAGATGTGTGACCTCAGGTTCAGCCATTTAAAAAAAACTCCTCTGAGAGACGTCTGAGCAACAGATGACATGTCAGCATAAACTCTGCAGGTGAATTACCTGGTCTTCATTCAAGCCTACCTCTTTGGATGCTAGGAAAAACCTTAGCTATACTCCTACTATCCTGTAGGAGGAGCAGATGAGGTGCAGAACCCCTACTCTCCAGCAGCGTCCTCTGTGCGTGCTGTTGACAGCGGCAATGATTACAGTGATAATGACGGCAATGATGATGACAGTGATGGTGATGAGTATTAGCAGACTAGTTGGGGGAAATCTCACATGGACGGGTTCAAAACGACACCACTGTGCCAGGCTAGACACACTACTCCTTTGACATCATGTCATATTGAGGGCAGATTATGTCCTCTTCCACTTTTCTGTTTTCCACTATATTGACAAGCTCCTGTCACTGCACTTTAGAGAACTATTCACAGGTGACAGCCTCACTGACTTTGTCTCTCTACATCATGGTCACCGTCTCACTTTTGTCATTTTCGCTTCAGTCTCCATCCTCTACATCTGAACACTCGCCTTCACCTGCATCCTTTACTTCTGAATCGCCCTCCCTCCATCATATATTTGCTCTGCTCCCCCATGGGGCAATTGCTCGGGGATGGGCTTCCATTTTTATGACTATAATCGAGGCCAGAATGCTTATGCCTCTTGATTTTCTCCTTGCCTTTGTCATGGTGGCAGTGCCAGGCAGAGGAATGCAGATAATACCTCGACTGGTGGAGAAAATCACAAGTCGATTGTAATTAGACTTCTTATTCTGCCTATAGTTGTGGAACAGACGCTATCACATACAGAAAGTACTGCACTGTGCTTCTGGCATGAAAATGCAAAGTGGTATCAATACTGCTTTTTAGCTTTGCCAGACCTCAAGTATTAACTCCTTTAGCTCGGTCACTGAGAAAAAGGTGACTTTGGCTTCATTAAAACTAGATAAAGCCTTGCATGGGTATCTCCTGCGAGTCATATTTCAGCCAGCTCATCAGGCCTTTTACAGAGTACTGGAGATGCAGCACTCAAAGTAAGGTCAGAAAGCTAGAGTGTGCTCATGTGTGCGTCTGCGCCTGACTCAAATGGGGTCACAGAGTCTAAGTCCAGTTTGCCAGAGGAGGAAGAGGCGGGAGGCAGATTCTTTTTCATGGGTAATTGACTCCAACAAAGTGGGAAATCCCACTATGCTGTGTACTAGTATATTTTATTCTATTTCATTTTATTTCTTTTCCTGGGATAGTGTTTTGAAACACCATACCTAAAAGTGTCTAAAAGACCTTGTTTGCCAACTGTGTACAAAAGCATGTTTGGACATATTAAAAAGAAACAGGAGCACACGAAATATTGCGTTTCCAATCTCAAGAAACCAACATTCTTATCCAAAAAAATAAGTTCATAATTATGGTTAATAACATTTACAGGAGCTAAAGAAAAACTTCAAACAATACAGAACGTTTAAATACAATCCATTCTCTTCCACTATCTTAAGTTCTTAGCGCTTGGATCTGGTCTAAAGTACTCGTTAAACAAAAGAAACTGCATTAGGTCTGGGCTTCTGAACATGTCAACAGCTATTATCACACTCTCTTTCTGCTATTCCAACCTATTGATGTTTGAACACTAACATGACTAAATGTAGGAGTGAGAACTGAGGGACGATGGAGAATGTGTATGTACATTAGGAGGTGTTTTAAACCCCTAGACAATGTCCACAGTCATATCTAATATTATTCCTGAAGCTATTTCTCTCTAGGGGGAAGCCTTTCAAAGCAGAGATTAGGCAAGTCAGTGAGATGCTCTTTAATGACCTGACCTCTTACGCACTGATGCCTGCATTGAGGACATCAAATACTCTCTCTGCAAAGAACCACAAAAGGATCCTACATGCTTATTTCAAAATCAAACTAGGCTTGTTCTTAAAGAGCTACTGAGTATGCTGCTCAGCGCAATGTATGTAAACATATTCTAAAGTCTTTACTCAAAAGCTGAAATGCATCTATTTCAATCTGACCAATAAAGTTTGGCAAATTAATTCTAAATTTCTACCATCAATACGATTAAAAAATCAGTTCATCTAGAGGTATATGTTACTCTAATCAATCACTGCCAATTGACCAATCAATAAGACCCACCCGTCAAATGCAGATGAACCAATGACTACTGAGTATCAGCTGCACAGGGAACAGAGATCAGGAATCTGTAGCTTTCAGCTCCATTAAAAAACACCGAAAGATCCTGAATTCTCATCTGTTTTATGGAGTTTATGGCAAAAAATGAATTGAAGCCACGTGTCTTGGTTATTTTAAAACTGATTCCAGGTTTCCTGAGAGGATGAGAACAATCCCATTAGATTTTCTTTATTTTTTTTTCCTCCTCTGCTAATAGAGAAAGGTATACCTGAGCTATACAATGGTACAAAGCAAACAATGTTGAGGAAATTTCAGTTTAAAGACTTTTTAGTTGTTACATACTGGACTTATAATCCAGAATCACTCTTTTGTACTGATCTAATTAGTGAAATAAATAGTAGTTTTGACAAAAGCTGAAAAGGCATTATTGCTTAGTAAAAAAAAAGTTAAGGCTCACTTAAGAACTAGTGACTAAAGGCCAGCACATATAAACATACAAATAATTTTTACAGTCATATCACCAACTCAACCACCCTGGTGTGTTGTGGATTATGCCAATGCCATCAGTAAAGAAACAAAAGAACAACAGTGTGTTGAGCAGCACTGACTCTACTAATTAATACAGAGCATTACCAGCCATGAATCACCTTCATTCTGTAAAACTGCTATGGCCATGGGCTGCATTCATGTTTGTTTGCTCTTCAGATATGCCAATAAATCGTCTTCAGGACTCTTCCAGGGTTGGGCGATCTGTGTCACAGCTGGTACCACGAAAGCAGATGTTTCAGCGCTGGTTTGGGATTGGCTTCCCTCGCCTCTGTTGCTACCTTCTGCCATGTCATTGGATTCTGTCCCGTGCCTTCACCACCTGCACTGATGGTTCCGACTATTGCATCCTTTAAAAAGGATGCAAACACCGCCATTCAGAGGCAGCTGTCTCTTATACACCAGCTTGCCCCTTCTGCCATGGATTTTGTTTGCTTAGCTCAGTTTTGTGATTTATGTTAGTTCGATCCTTTGAGGTGCACTTCTCTGTTTTGTTTTGTTTTAGTTATTTTTCACTTTTTTTTTTTAAATAAATACACCTAATCTCTTCTTTTACATCTGTGCATCCTTTTTTTCCCCCTTATATTTTTTTGCAACCTGTAGTTCTAGGCAAGTCCGGGTAGTAACATACATTCTTTTTTTTTTTTCTTTTAACATTTTACAATATTTTTGATTTTAAATTAAAAGAAGAAAGAAAAACAAATCAACAGCAATGGCATTTTGTTTATGTAATATCAATCCTTTGGGGCTAACTGCAAAATACTATCACTCAGCTTGTTTTTGAATGAAAGAGTAGGAACCAGGAGGGACTCACAAGGACAGAAGACACATTTTCCATTAATGTTGAGGTAAGTGAATAGGCAAACAGCCACACAGATTAAATAAATAAATAAAAGGTTGTCACCTTCTCCATTAAATCATACTGTTGTTTCCAGAATCTGGAATCCATGTCAGATTTCATTTAATCAATTAAAATGTAAAGTATCACCCCATAAAGCTATTAGTTCTATGCTTTTTGTTTAAAGCGTTACAAAAAGGTTGAATATACACAATTTCAAACATGCTCTATATAGATATTACAACAACACATATCAAAAATATTAATACAAACCAACATTTATGATGTTTTGAACAATAAAACTGTACTGACTATTTTTTCTTCATCTGCAAAAAGCTCACCACCTCTATTAGACTCTCGCTGTTTTAATTATACTCAAGATGAAAGATAAAAAAATAACGAGGTCTTTGAATAAATATGAAACAACCCCACTGGCTGAAATAAACTGCAATATATCCCCAAGTAATGAGGATGGAGAATCTGATTATTTATTTCCTAATTATAATGCCTTCCATTCCATATGCTTGACTTATCTGAAAAAAAAAAAAACACCCACCCCTCACCCCCCCAAAAAACAAAACAAAACAAAAAAAACAAAAAACAAAAAAACTGCGTGTTTCTTAGAAACAACTAGAAATATACTGAAATTTAAACACTGAATCTCGGCCTGCAAAAAACTATTGTGGGTCTGCAATCCAGATGACATATAAATCAAAAAAGTGCAGGAGAAATAAGGGAGCACAACACATCCAATTTCTCAAATGAATGTTAAAAAAAGCCAGACATGTGTTTGTAGTCAGAAGGGAAGGATGAAAAAGGACATGTCAGAGCTAAGAAACACACAGCGAGAGGGAAACCATAATAAACTGGGGACTCTGTCCTTGTTTGGGCATCTGGGCATCTGTGCAGCTTTAACTACAGCAGTGACAGAAACAGAAGTTCGAAGGGAAGGAGAAGGGAAAAAAAATCAAGGGAAGACTAGGCGTGGTTAGGAAAACTGAAAGAAGGAAATTTTGCCAATGAACAAGCAGCAAAAGGGAGCAAAAAATAGACATTAATAGAACCACAGAATAAACACTTACCCAAAAACCAGACACCCTAAGCACCAGCCCCAACCAGCAACACGGCTGCAGCACAGCAGAAGTGTGTTTACATCGAAAAAGGAATCCCTGGAAGGTCTGCTTCTCAACAATTACAGGAAAAGCTCATGTAACCATAAATGGGGGGGGGGAAAAGAAACAACCCACACTCACCATCTGACCTCCTACAAACTTCCACTCTTACTCACCCTTTCATCCGTCTGTCCAGGCTGTCTCAAGACAGCAGAACGTTCATTTAACAGTCTTAACTCCAGCAGGAATTCCCTTTGAGGCATGCAACCCAACCAGTCACTCTAAAAGCAGGAGCTCACACTGATTACTAGCTCTTCCTGCTTGCCAGCATGGATATCTGTTCTAACCGGATGAGCCACTGAGGAATACTCTAGAGGAGGAAGTGACATCTACAGGTACTCCCCTCAGCCCCCTTCCTCCTGTAAACAATACTCACCTTTCAGCAGAAAATCTAAATGGATCTTTTGTACTTTAATTTAAACAGACACCAGAAAGCTCATTTAAAAAAAAGCAATTTTCAAAGTTTAGCTAAACTAAAAACTGACTTCTAGAAAAGGGAAATATATCCAAATGCACATAGAAGGCAAGTGATTTTCTAAATAATGAGTTGAATCTCTATGTATCCTGGATTTCCATGAAATATGGAACTGGAGAGAAAGCCAGAGTGGAAAGGTGTGTGTGTGTGTGTGTGTGTGTGTGT
>JAOWBL010000014.1:9579566-9591442 GCA_028564865.1 Zenarchopterus dispar | reverse complement strand
AGTGACCAAAACAGTGTGGATGAATCAGAGAGAGTAGAGATGCAGTGAGTCAGAGGGCATGTCCCTCCTCTTGTTCTAAAACTCAAGAGTTTATCTTCCTGGTTGTTTACTGATACAAGCCAGGTCACAACTGCTGGCAGTAAACAACTAAAATCTTGTTGTCAAGCTTAGTGTTCTTCAAATTCTCCACTAGATCATCTAACTACAGCTTTGGTTCCTTGTGAATACTTCATCTTTGAGCTCAATTCCACTTTATTTGTTTCTAAAATTCAGAATCAATATACAAATAAGTTTTTTTTTTTAACATTTATCAAATTTAGCTTGCTCCACATCACCTTGTGCTTCTGTATTGATGATAATATATTGAAGGAGCTTTCTTTAAGATACATTCAGATTTGATAATCAATATGAAATATTAATAAATGCAGCAGAAATTATAACCTAACCTGTTTTTAGAGAGGGAAATCATTTAGGCAAAAAACCAAACCAAAACAAAACAAAACAACTCATATCATACACAAGGTTTGAAAATTAAAGCTTCACCAACTGATTAACTGGTTGAAATAAATGGATTTGAAGCTCAACCAGCTCTGACTGGTGACCTGTGGACCAGATAGGTCACCAAGTGAGATTCTTGTTTTCCTCAGTTGGCTGACATTAGTACTAACATATATTAGGTATGGATGAGGGTGTGTGTGTGTGTGTGTGTGTGGTGAGGCAGGGGCGGGGGGGGGGCGGCGGGGGGGGCTTCAATAGTTTTTTCCTTGTGAGATGAGACATCTTGTAGGTTGATAGAATTTATATTCAAAGTGAAGTTCAACACAAATCTCATTTAATTCCACATTAGATTGTATTGGAGAATTTGTGTTGCTATGGAAGGATATCTCAAGTTTACCATCCATCTATCACACTTCATCCTCATAAGAAAAATGTGGATGTGGATGTAAGAGCTGTCTTCCAGGGGGACATGGAGGACCTGTCTTACATGGGGACCTTATCAACACAATGTTATGACCAACTAAATTTAATCAAAATATTGTGACTGATTGTTATAAAGTGTATATTAAAAATGCACTGATGCCATGTTTATTTTTTCCAACACAGCGAACCTATATACTCAGTAAAATTTGTATTTTTTCAGTGTATCATGAATCACTTTGAATCAGAAGTGAATCAAATGGTGTGATAGTTCAAAATTCCTAGCCATAATGTACATGATTCATAAATTAGCAACAGAAAAATGTCACACACACTCACATAATGTGAGTCACCACCAGAAAACTTAGCATCCTATAAATGTCACTGTATAAGTAGTTCATTAAATCTTTAACAGTATCACATTATAAGAGTCAAGCAGAGCTGGGAGCCAAGTTTTACTGTAAGAAATAATACCTGCTCTTTGACGGAGGCCAGGATGTTGTTGGCTGTGTTGTCAGCCTCCATTTTGCGGCCAGTTGAGCTGTTGTGGATGGTCAGCAGAAGCCCCTCCTCCGTCACTGGGCTCTGCTCAGGAGCAGGCATTCCTCCTATGTGGTCACACACAAACACACAATGATCTGGTCACCACCGTCATTCGGCTAAAACTCTTCCACACATACCACACTATTTGTGAGCCTGTGCAAACAATTCTTTCATAATACACACTTGATTCAACCCCTCCCCGTTACACACTGGGAAGTAATACTGAGACTGTAAGCGGTCACGAACCACACCAGAGACACAAACATACACCCACACATGCCATATGGCTCAAAGAGAGAAGGACTGTCAATGTTTTAATTCTGTTTCAGTGCAAATTAATACCATATGGCCTTGAGAAAACACAAAACTTAAATAATGATTTGTGTATGACACATATTTTTTTTAAAAAGTAACACAAATGTGATGCCAGATAATAGGATGGAAGCCATACAAAACCAATACTAAAATATAGTGCGGATTAAGCAATACATGTTTGTGTATTAGATGCAGTGGAGAGGTTGAGAAAAACAAGAGCATGGCTTAAAAAAAAAGAAAAGAAAAGAAAACAAGTCAGCAACCAGACAGAGGTGATAAGGTGTTCTTGTCTTGCTATGTGGCCTCATTATATCCGCTGGCAGAATGAGTGTCAAGGGAACTCTGCTCAAGGTGGATCCAGATTTACTAGAAGCTGCCTGTTGAAAAGGGACGAGACAGCAAAAAGCTGCAGTCGCTGCATCACAACTCAGAGCTGCAGAAGCAGATGAAAGCAGGGTGTCTAATAACACAGAAGCTACACGACTTAGACATGCAAAGCTGTTATTTACAAGCCATGTGTGTACTTCTAGCATGTTAAATGCCCCCCTCTCAACCTCTTGGAAGAAATGTGACCCTGAAGTATTCTGGGAGCATGTCACCAAAACAGTGTGAGACATTCAAGGTGTCTGAACCGAACAGAGTCAGGTGCCAGAACTTAAGTCTAGAATAACACATATGCTCTACTACCACTGAGTTTGTTAGTCTAAGCAGGATATTCCACGAGTCACACTGTCAGTCTCCCAATTTCCTCACTTGATCATTCATAATTTTGTAGATACATGCCAGTTAAACTCTAACCACAGGAACATTGCACTTGATTTCCAGAAAAATAAGCAACAGGAAACAGGACAAGCTGTTTGAATGTGATATAGCTCCTCCTTTCTGACTTCTGTACAGGCAAAAAAGGAAAACACTTGCAAAACTGACAAAAGCTGCCAACCTGGTCAAGGTGGACGAAATTAACTGTTTTTCTCTTTCAGTATTTTGAGTAACACAAGAGGCGTGAAAAGCTATGATGGACAGAGATTTTCACTGATATTGGATTTTATGTCATGAAAGAAAAAAATGATTTCGGTACACTGGAGCTTTCTGTAGTGTGCTGTCTATATAAAAAAAAATACAAACAAACTAACAAAAACCATTCCACTGACTATGACAAAATCTGTGTACATAATCTATACCGTTTCTGAAAAAAGTGCATGCTGTGCAGACTGTAAGAAATGAAACAACAAAATAAAAAAAATTGAAAGCAAAGCATATTGAAGGCACCATTAAGGAAAGAAAACTGATACATATCTGAGCCTACCTTTGAAATTCCCCATTATAGCTGGTCCTGGATGATTTTACTTGGCTTGGCTTTGATTTCTCAGCACATTTAAAATAGGAGTGAAGGCAACAAGGCAGCTGCCAACCTATTGCAGTCCTATAAACACCTGGCAGACTTGTTCTTCAACATTACTCAACGAGCTTTATTCCAAACAAAGAAGGGATAAAACACTGCAGAAAAGTCTGATGGAGAAAACTCTGGTATGACAGGACCTTCAATAGCTCAGACAGCAAGAACGAGGTTGAAATAAAAACGTAAGACACTAAGGAGGCGAGCCCAGTCTGTGTAGGTTTAAAGGCTGTTATTAGGATAATGCCTAAGGATCACGTTGAGTAGTTCCCACAAAGTAAATATGACCTTGTTCTGGTCAAAACAAAAAGCCAATCCAGTATCTAATCACTATCTTTACTGTCAACAAAAAACAAAAACACACCGTAGGACAACAATATGACATCTAATGACAAAGAAACAGCATTTTATCTAGAACTGTTATTTGTCTAACTTGTAAACATGTTATACTCAGCATCTTTTTTTCTTATTTTTATATATACTCTATTATCTAAGCTAAATATCCCTTTTATAATAAAAATAAATCAATCTTGGTGTCTCAGGCCTGCCAAGAACAGTCTTAGTCTGAACCCACCCAAACTTACTGGATCACATGATCACATCTGCTGACCTCAGGCTTGGCTGCTCCTCTGAATTTCTTATACAAGTACTTTTTGTGTGAAACTGTTTCCTCAACTATATGTAGCTTATATTTCAACAAATAGAGAGAGAGAGAGAAAAAAATAAGAGCGTGTGGAATAGTGTTTAATACCGCTCCGACTGTAAGTAAAATCCTACTGAACTACTTCTGAGGGACACACCACTGAGAACGGTTGAGGGTGATTCAAACTCTGCCATAGTGCCTCTATTTTACCAAAAGACATCAATAATAAGTACCGTGATCTGACTAAAAGTCAGATGTGTCTTGTACTGCAGGATGCCACAACATCTAATATCTGCCATGGGCTACATTTTTGTGTACACACGAATAAATGTTACCAGGAAGAAGACAATTTTAGTAGGAAACTTGAGAATAGGTCTCCACACAATACTGTTATTGTAACGTGCAGCTGGTCATTATGCACATTTCTCCAAAAACATATCTGAGCCAAAACTACATGTTTAGATATCTCATTGATTTGTCATTCTGAAGGCACTTGTTTTTTATCTTTTTTTTTTTTTTTTTTGCTTCAGTTGACTTATGCAGAGTTGGAGGAGTTGCATGGGCAGAGAGAGGTACAGGACTCTCCACTTCAACAGTTGATTGCGTCTCCTAGATAAAAGTTATGCAAAGCACCATTTATCTGCAATAAGTTCAGTTAAAACAACAGTGTGGAATACGTTATGTGATACAAGAATAGTAAACTTAGGACGGTCCTACAAAACCCCATAGAATAAAATAAAATACAATAAGCCCAAAGAATGTCTATAGTAAGAGAAGTGAAGATGCCACCTCACTAAACTTCTTACCCAGTGTGACAAAATGTGATGTCAGCAAAGTAGAAAGGGATAAACTGCTAAAACCCAGGTGTGCAAAGCTTGTTGAGAGTCACTAAACAGGGCTTAAAGGTATAAGTGCTGCCAAAAGGGTCTCCTGCTTCTAGAAAGCACTGAAATAAATTTCTAATGTTGCAAATAGAAGATTTTAGTAAAGGATTTTAAATACAATAATAAAATTAGTTCTGTTTAAATTATTGAATGTAGACTGTCAAAATGTATACAGAGGCTCTAGAGCATTGATATAACTTTTTAAATACAATTTTCATTTGTTCTTTCACTCTGAAATCCTTAATTACTTAGAAATCAAGAGCCTTACATAAATGTCCTCATCAAGTGTTACATCCTGTATTTCTTATTTCTTCCATCTAGAGAAAATAATTGCCAGCACCTTCAAACATGCACTAGCCCTGTAATTCAAACCCATTAGGCTCATTATCAGCTGAAGAGGGAGATTTGTCTTCAGTAGACTGAGTGACACTACATCACTAACATAGCACAAAAATAGAGATACATGGAGAATTTGTTTCCTGTTTTTCAATTGCAGAAAATCTGAGCAGAAACAGTTGATTCCACTTTCTTTGCAAATAAGAGTTGGCAACTCAAGAACACGGACAACACTGAGAAGGTGATTGTTCACAATTAAATACTTCCTGGTCATAATGAATGTTACAAAAGTGAAAATGAAACATTTAGCTCTGTTGAACTTCTCCATCACAAAATGCTTGTACTAGATCACGTAAAGTAAAGCCCAGTTGTTGGATCTTTGCATTGCACACACCTGTGACCTCGGGGTTGACAGGAAATCACAAAACATTTTTCAGCAGACTTAATCAACTTGTGATCTTTATCAAGCAATTACAACCATCACAAGGATGTAGATGAATTCCTCTCATCATTAGTGTCACGGTAAAACACAAGGAGTGTTTTGCTCACCTGCCTGTCAAAGAGAACTGTCAGTTTCTCTCCATGCTTTTATCTCAATCTAGTCTGTTTTGAAATTATATGCCAAAAACATCTGCATTGTGCACTTAGAAAAAATCTAACATGTATAGGTGTTCCTTTAGAAGGTCCATGCAACCCATACCTTCCTTTCTATATACAATCTTTGCTTTAAGTTTCACCATTTTCACACACTTTGTAATGCAAAAAGATGCACTTTGCTGCCTTGTTTGTAAAATCTCTCAGGCATAATCAGGAGTTGC
Source organism: Zenarchopterus dispar (assembly GCA_028564865.1). NCBI lineage: Eukaryota > Metazoa > Chordata > Actinopteri > Beloniformes > Zenarchopteridae > Zenarchopterus > Zenarchopterus dispar. Next base: position 9,585,589 of record JAOWBL010000014.1, on the reverse strand, counting down.
AGCTGTTACACAGTTGATTTGCCTAAGGAGGTATAGGTATATTCGTGGATCTAAATCATTATGCATGTGTCAGTTGGTTGATGGCACGGTGGAAAACATCAGTTATCAAAGGTATTGTTTTCAGTTGGGTGATTCTGTGATACTAGCTTTGTGTTTGCAAGCACACACCATCAATGTTAAAACTGACTCTTTTCAGGTTATTTGAATTACCACAAGGAAAAGGTGGTGGTTAAGGAAAATTGAATCTTTTGTGCAACAACCTTGTGAAAATGGTTTTTGTTTCTTCTCTTCTTTCAGTTTGACTCAGTTGAATTTGATAATGCTTTATTAATCCACAGGAGGGAAATTATATCACTGCAGCTTAAAAAAAAGAAAGAAAGAAAGAAAGTTTAAGGTTAGCCATTTCAGTTCCTAATGTAAAAGGTTACAGTTGTGGGCAGGAATGATATGCTTCGTATTAGAGTGAACCTAAAAAAATAAAAATAAAATTTGAAGACACTTCATTCTGCATCATGGAGATGCATCATGCCTGGTGACCGTTCACTGAACTCGCATTTGCCTTCAATTTCGAACATCTGTTGGCGACCCTTAAAAATTTCTCTGTGACAATAAAAGTTTAACTTTGCTTTCCCACATTTGTCCTCAAAGTGACTCTGGAACTGAGCCATCTTTTTGTTTCTGGTTGTATTTTGTGCTATGTGACGCAGGAGACAGGACTTCTGCGCTGCATTTAAGTGGAATGATATTTTTGAGTCCTGTCAGAGGCTTGAAACAGCAGTTTATTCTGATCCAGAGAAATGTGTTTGTGTTATTGTCACAGTTTTAGGAACCATCAAGAAGATGATGGGGAAACTTCCAATTTCAATCGCCGCCTGGCAAGAATTCACCTTGTCATGCAAATGCTCCAATAATGTTTTTTGCTCAGTTTATAGCAGGAGCAGAGCTGTAGAGAAAATTCTGTTAAACTTCTGGTACATTGCAGGGCAGCTGTACCCTTTTGATGTTAAAATGTGACTAACTCCATAAGAATGGCAAATACAGTTTGGAGGCAATAGTGACTGTCAAATAGTGAAACTGTCCTTTTGGTTCAACTGTAATTGCAGTTAAAAACTGTTTAATAATTATAAGACTCATAATCCAATTAGCTGACTAATCGTCTTAATAGTCGATGACTAATCGACTATCGGAATAATTGTTAGTTGCAGCCCTTCAGCCAATATAAATTTAACTGATTTTACTGTAAGTCAATTTGGAGATGCTTAAAATGTGTTTTAAAGACTTTGCATGTGTTTAAAAAACCATCACCTGGCTCATTTGGACCCTACTGGAGTCAGATAGTTCTTTAATTACTTGGATTTGAACACTGGAGACTTGTGAATGGACCAAGACTTGTTAAGTGACTCAACTACAATACTGATTTGTATCAATCATCTTCCCCTTTAATCTCAAAACCTTCATGGCCTTCACTCTAAAATGTTAAAAAATAATTTGTAAACTAAGAACACATTTTTAAATGATACATCTAATTTGGACTGACTATGACTATGCAACACAGAAAAGGCTACCTTTGACATTTTTTAAAAAGAGATTTATACACTCTCAGGATACTGTAATACATGTCTGTTTCCAGCTCATTTAAATATCCAAGCAACATTATGTTGCAAGGTAAAGCTTTGTTGATGCAGAAACAGTTCCATTACCAATCTATTATCAAGAACAACAATGCCCCTAAAGACAGTTCCTAAACAATGCACTGACATTTTGTACTAAAATTTACAACTTTGGTAGCATTTAATTAATCACTCTGTGCCTGGGAGAACAATAATCTACAGTATCTAATAGTCTGCATATGTAATACATCGAAGCTACCAGAACCTCAGACAAAGCAGCTGTTCTGAGTCAATACTAGAATTTGGATAATTCACTGTAAAACATTAACATCTTATTACCAAAACACAAACGTAAAACTCAGATCTTGAAAGAGGATGTTAAGGAACTCTCAATAATCCCCATATTGTGAACTTGGCACAGAAACACAAAAAAAATTTGATGTTTGACTCTGCTTCTCAACAGCCAAAAATGTGCTCTGATATCGACACACCCAAAGCAAAAGAATGTCTCCTTTCCAGAGCAGAAATAGCCTTACATGTGTACACAATCACTCTATCAATGATTACCTTGAGCAAGCCAAAAAGAATGATGTAGACTCCTTTAAATAGACACATACCTGCCATTCTGTTGCTTTAGGATTTAAAAAGGTGAGACTCAAGGGGAGGCTTTGTAGAGTGTCAAAAGCAGTCGTAGGGCATCCGCTCCAACAAAGCGAACAGGCAAAAGAAATCACTCAGAAACTGCACCCATGTCTACTTCACAAATTGAACCTCACCCCCTTAAATGTTGCAATAATCTTTGGTCTATGCGAGCATGTGTTCACAGGGCAGGGCTTGCTCCTGATTAAAACAGGAAACATCGTCTTTGTGTAGTATGTGTAACATTTTAATAAATATGCTGCTGTCTCCCGAGCTGCACTAAAACTTGTAACATATATTTACTCAAAGAAGATGTTGGAAAAATAACTGCACTGTGAAACAATCCATATTTGCAAGTGTAGTGGTGAAAAACAGGACTATCTTTCCGAGAAGACATTCAAACAGAAATCATTCATCTTCAAAATAGATTCCTCAGAACAAAACCTCAAATAATGAGTAACAGAGAAGTTCGACATCAGCTGTTTCCAACATGCCATTCCCAGTAATGTGTTGTGACAGAGTGGTACATAAATTATTGTGATAGCATGCAAATCCCTTAAATAAAATCAGGGTCTGTGGTAGACAGACATGCTTCAGCCTGTCACACATTGTTAAACAAGTACATTTAACGCCCCAATACCTGTCTGAATACAATTATACTCCAAACAATAAATCCGAAGCAATAATGCTGCCCAACAGGATTTATGGCATTGTGTTGTGTTTTGAAGATTTGCAGTCAGTTAAGAAACTAATACTTTGTGTAAGAGATGAGCTAGAGGACTAATATTACTTAAAATTAGGTCATGGTATGAGATGTTGAGATCATCAATTAATTAATGGGTAATTAATAATAAGGGCAATACTAAGTCCCCACTTACTGCCTCCATAGATCCTAGAGGGTAAGTTGCAGCCAGTTGCTGCTCATCATCAGCCCTTGATAAAGTATTTTTGAGTGGGTGTGTGCAGATAGCTATATAACATAGTGTTTTGGCTGCTAGTCTGGAGCTTTCAGGAGTATGCTGAAACAATAATAAATCAATTTCATAAGCAATGATGGCAGAGAAGCTATTGTAGCAACACATTAAACTGGAAAGGGTTATAAAACAATTTCCAAGCAATATGGAGTAGAAAAAAATTATACAGTAGGAAAAACTATTCACAAGGCCTTGAGTAAATTTCATTTCTCGCATCTACACTGAAGCTACAAAAAAATGATTATTCACCCAATCACTGGGTAAGAGAGCTGTGCATAAATGAATGTCCAAAAACTTCAATAAAGTGATGCAATGTTGAAAAGAAGGATCCACAAAGGTGTGAGGGACTGTTAGTCATACAGGAAATGACTACTTCATGTTATCACTGCTAAAGGTGAATCTGGAGGCTACTGAATCATAAGGGTAGTTGGGCTCCAATTACTTTTTCCTGTTTGGATATATTCCTCTTAAATAAACAATGGCATGGTGAAAAAATGTTGTTGATGTCTGTGATTGCATTTGCCTGATACTAAGACCCACAACAATCTGATGATTTTTACTACTATTACTACTACTAACAATAACAAAGCAATTAAATGAAAGAGTTTATCACACCACAGTGTAAAAAACAAACAAACAAAAAAACAACCAAGTGTTGTTAACCACCCACCAAAACAAATGATTAAAACAATAAGCAGGTATACAAAGTGGAGTTGTCAAATGATATGAAAATGCATTGTCCTCTGATGGCGCACTCATATTAGAAACCTGTCACCTGTCAGTGATCTGACTGATCTCACCTCACAGTATAGCAAGGTACAACTCGGCTACTGTGAATCCACCCGGAGACTCTGGGGTGTGTCTGCTGACAATGCAGACATACAGATCTCAGGCCAGTTTAAAGGAACTGTACAAACCAAACAAACAAAGGTAAGGAGTTGTCTGGGTTCCTCGGAAATTGTCACCATGGTTCTTTGAGTAAATAAATAAATCAACCAACAAACTCTGCATCCATTGACCATAGATACTCCAGGAACTATCAGAATGCTTTCCTCCAGCGTAGCATGTGACATGGATTTGATTCGGTTTATGTGCATGAAGAAAGGGAGCGTGTTGTCCATGTGGGATAGTCAGCCTGAATCCATCCAGTTCTACAATAAAGCAATATTTTATAATTTTAAATGGTTATAAAAGTTAATAATAAGAATGGAAAATCACACAAATAAAAAAGTTACTGTATACTGCAGTGACTGTTAATGCATGGGCTAACTCTTTTGCATAGTAGGAAATGCTAGGCACTGTTTCAGTTAAAGATTTGCCTGAATGAGCTAGAACTTTATGTTTGTATTTTATGCGTATATTATGTGCATATTATATTCATGTTATACATAAATATAAATATTACAATAGACCATAAACCTAGTGAGTAACACCACTGAAGCATAATGGACTGTTTCCAGAATGCCAGATAAGTTTATGTCTAACTTTAACATCCCTGTATTTTCCTGTACATCATGTTCAGCTCAATTTACAGTCAAAGTCATGTGTAATATTTGAAAAATGTCAATTAAAACTGATTCAGAACTGAAAAAATGTAGAACTGGGACGTGTTTTTTTCTTGTTTTAATACAATAATGGAAATAAACAAGTTGCTGTTATGTAAACAGAAGACAAAATAAATTACCTTTAAAACAGCTTAACAGAAGTCCACAGCTGTACAATATTAATGTAGTAACAAAATATCAATAATGAAGATTAAAAAGCAAAAATATTTATCTGTCAATATGATGTAAATGAATAAAGACTGCACAAAATAAATTACTTCTTTAAAAGGGATAAATTAATAAAATAGGTTACAACATAAATAACAATACTCACAGGAGGTCTGTTGTTTAAATAATAATAAAAATGTTAACAAACAACTAAAACCAAAATTAAAAATGAAATTTCCTATGGATGTAGGTAGATTGTATACAAGCTCTTACTTTTTTTTTTTTTTTTGCTTTTGTCCCGAAAAACAAGCTTGTCTGCTGAAGCCATCTTTCTCCACTATTGCAATCGAGGTCATGTGTTTAGAAATGTGGTTGGATGCTGAATTTATTTTGAGTCTTTTTGCACTTTTTTGTATGGTATGCCATGGATAACTACAACTTGTAACAAGCTTATGTTGAGGTAGAAGGCAGATAGGGCTTTGAATCAAGCAGTTGTTTAGGTTTTATGACAGTAGCAAAATGAAGTTTAATATACTCCTTGTAGTAAAGCTTTTAGTGCTGTTTTAAACAGTAATAAGAATTCACCTGCTTTACGATTTGGTTATAACCTCTTTTCATCTGCCCTTCCGAGTCCAAACCACTTCCAAACTACTGAAAATCTTTTCAATAGTTTGGAAATCTTCTTTTTACAAACCATATCTTTGCTGTCATTTGTGTCAACAGCACCATGTAATCCTTCAATGTGCTTCTGTGAGTGGAGATGGTATGAATTAAGACACCGATATACAACCCAGCCCTAAAATATACTTATATTCATGTATGTTAGTACATTTTTAGTTGACTGTGTCTTATATTGTACTGACCTCAGATCTGCATTGATTGTGTTGTTGATTACACTTGGCCATTCATATGAACCTATACCATATGACGCTGTGTAATTATTTAAGATTTTGGATGTTTCACTAATACATGCTGGTATTTACGGATCCCACTCAAAACAGGAAAGTTTGAGTTTGAGTTAATTGAGTTTGCGGTGATGCTCTTAACTACTGGTCAGCATCGGGAAAAGCCTGCTGTTATAGAAATGA
>JAOWBL010000014.1:9547371-9579466 GCA_028564865.1 Zenarchopterus dispar | reverse complement strand
GTTTGAGTTAATTGAGTTTGCGGTGATGCTCTTAACTACTGGTCAGCATCGGGAAAAGCCTGCTGTTATAGAAATGACCTTATACAAACACCAACTGTTATTTACGATAACCTTTACAAATCATATTGGCATTATTGGTTTTAGGGAAATCTGTGCCCTTTGTGAACACCAGTGGTTCCCAAACCAAAGGGGGGCCCACCAGGAAATGTTTCAGGACCACTGCTCTAAATTCAACATTGTAAGAGACACAATGACCTGAAAATGAAGTGGCAACGCAAACCAGTTCTTCAAACATTACCACGTTAAACCTTCTCTGCATTGGCTCTAGCCCTGGCCCAACAACAAAACTGAGCTCAAAGCATTTAAATGCATTTAAAAGCATTTTAAAAAGAGCAACACAATTAGCAATATGACCATGCCTGTGTATGGGCATATTTGATGAAATATGCATATATGCATCTTATTTCGAGTATAGTGTTCTCAGAATATAATGATTAAAAAAAAAAACACTGTAAGTGCATAAGAAGTAAATATGACCACCTGGTGAAGTCTATTTTCATTTGTGATTAACACTACACACACTTGTACCACAAAAAAAAAAAAATCAAAGCAAAGCAATTTCACAGGCAGAGCACGTAAAAAAAAAAATCTAATTAAGTCTTTTTCTGTAGACATTCATATCTTCATTCTGCAATTTTTAATCAAGCAGATGGATCCTTGAAACTCTAAAAGAAAAACGTGATCCTCAGATCACTTCATCTAAAAATATCAAATTTCATGAGCACTTTTTTAGCCACAAGGTAGAATTCTGTCAGGTTGGATTTATCCTAATAGTTCAACTTAATTTAAAACAATTATGCACTTCCCCTTAGTTCTGAACTATGTGCTGGAATGAGACCTCTTGGAAGACTGATTTGCTGTCGTTTTTTTCAAAAAGGTTCAAAAGGGAGGAAAGTTTAGTAGGAGTGGTGAAAAGGACTATTATTTTGTGTTGACTAAAAAGAATTCTGTCAAAAGGAAAAGAAGCCCCGTTTTCAAATGTAATTGAAAGGAGATGAACAAAACCCTCCAGTCAAATGCACTGGAATAACTGTTGTATGCTTACTTTTTAGAATATAAAACAATCAGCGTCTTAACCATCCAGCCAGGACATCAACGTGCATGGAAACACAATTAATAGAAACGGAATAAATTAAGTAATTCCAGTAAATGTCATTCTGCCAACCAAAACCAGCTGACATTTGAACAAAACGGTCAAGTTAAGATAGATGTATTCTTTACATAATATCAAATAAAAAGAATCTGACAAAAATGCAAATTCAAGCAACAGATTTGGTCTCTGCATACTGAAGTTGATGTGGGATTCGGCAACACCATCTCTGTAAGCCATCAGGCAAACAAAATTGATTTCTCCGTACATGTATTACATATATTGTAATAATTCACGGATTCCACATATCTTTGGAGTTCTCCAGCATTATGGATGATTTTATTCGAGGCCTCAGATAAGAGCACTATAGACTATATTTTCTTATGCCTTGACTTTTTTTTTCTAGTTTCAACAAAAGCAATTGGCCATCCAAAAATAAAAGAGTTTGACACTCCTCGGGGTTACTGGTGCATGCATTGAGTGCACTTGAGATGTCAGGAAAAAAGGTTCTTGCTGAGATGAGAATGAGCACTCAAACAGCTTGGATGAGTTTTTTTATAACTGGCAGGATAGTGGTCAGTTTCTCCACCAAACCTTCAACTTTTCTACACAGATTTTGATGATGCATACTACATGAGCAAAAAGAAAGAAAAAAAAAGTCCTCTGCAGGCCAACCTCCACTTGACTCCAGGCTAAACTGACCCCTTCTGCACAACACTGCCCTGCTTTGAATACCACATTTCTTGTCCAGATTTAGTGCAGGAATCATATAAAAGCAAAAATTTTAAATAGTGATCAAAAGTTTAAAGATATTTAGCAGGAAAGTGCATGATATTCTGCAGAATTATTTGGCTTACTTCTTTACTATCTATAGCACATCTGAAAAATAAGCATTTGAGACTAAAAGAAACTGCTTTAAAGCTACAGGTTTTCCCATCTTGATGTTATCAGGTGACTCTGATGGAGGAATAAAAGATAAAATATACACTTTAGAAATCCTACATCCTCCATCTGCCTCTCCATTCTCCAGCCAATGCAAAGCTGAGCAATCTATGAAATGTCATTTTAAATGTCATGTGCTTGAACTGTGTTCATTTGTTCATTTCCAATGCCAACAACTCCACTTTTCAGAGGTAATTTGACTTTGTTGCAATCTTCTAAATGCCTTGACATTTAAGAAGTGATTTTTTTAATCCAATCAGATGAAGTCAAAGAAAAACTGTAGATTTATTTTTTTTGTTTTAACTTCTAATGTGGGTAGCTAGAGCAACCTTTGTCGCCACTAAACTGACAAAAGGGGAGAGTCCTTCACCTCCCGACTAAAGGCACCTAATAACACAACAGGAACCAACCAAGAAGTATGGTGTCAATATCCGTAGCTTATGTTATGAAAAGAAAAGTAATTTAAAGCCTGTCAACCATGCAAGAATTAACTAACTTTTGAACTCAACTGTGTAATTTTAAAACTAGTAATTAAACGGAATGTGCAATCTCAAAAATAGCATTTCCTTTGTTAAACTGTGTAGCCCATTTTAGCCCATCTTCAACATTTTTGTAACAGTTCACTTAATTCACTTTAGGAAAACCTAATAGTGTAAGTAGGTGAAGCAGAACTTAGTGTATAATTGTTAATTTCTTTCAGCAAAGAGGAATTAGGCTGAAAAAAGTAGGCTTTCACATTAAGTGTTCTTCTAAGTTGTGACATTTTTATGACTAAAGACCAGGGTTGGAAATACGCAAATTGGTAAATTCCAGTTATTGTGAGTACTGTTGTATCAATTTGCCAAACCCACCAGTTGGCCAGTTAAAGGAAAATCAATAGATCAAAATTTAGAACCTATAACCAACGTCATTTTGCCCATCTCAGTTATTTGAATCGTTTTGTTTTAATCCATTGGTTATGCTCATCTATTGCTCCCTTATAAACAAACTACTGGATATGTTTTCACAATAGCTCCACCTCATCCAGCCTACAAAATGGATAAGAACTCAAACACAGAGACAACTACGAAACTCCAGCGCGTTATGACCAAGAAAACTGGAGCGTCTGCTGTTTGAACACATCTTAACTTTCCTGAAGACAGTACTGAACAATGAGAAGTATAAACCCTGAAAAAAGAAAGTTAAAAAAAAACAAACAGTTGAAGTAACCAAGGTTTATCTAACTTTCAACACTTGCATAACATGTTATCAAATAGAAACATCCCTACTCAGTATGTGATGCATGACACAAAGTAGCTGCTACTATGTAGTACCGTGAGAATTTTTGCAAGTTATTTTTTTTTCTTTTTTAAGTTTGCTAACTTCCTATTTACATCAAGCTAAAAGTAACAGTAATAGCTGAAAATCATTTTTAAAAAAGCAATGTGAACTTTTATAAACCATTTTTAACATAATTACAACATTTGACAACTTAGAATAATGCCAAATAGTTATATATAAATGTTAAATGTCATACTTAAATGTTAAATCTAAATGCTAAATATAAACGTTAACTATAAATCTAAATATTAAATCTAAATTATAAATATAAATGTTAAAAGTAAATCTAAATGTTATATCTAAATGTTTCGGCTGAAAATAAATATTTAGCTAATTTGCAATTTCAAACTTGTGACCTCGTGGTCAGCTGCGTTATTTTTTTCAGTCAAAGGTTCTTGTATGGCACTAAGATGTAATGGAGACATGCTGGTTGAAGGGGCTGAGAACACAGTTGGCCCTGTTAATGGTTCCTGTCTGGCGAGTTTACCCTGAACTACTGCTAATGGAAAAACTCCTCGTGATGCCCACACAATCGTTAAACAAAGGGATACACAACTTTTAAAAAAAAACTTTTTGGTTACAAATTTGATAAAAAATTAAAACTTAACATGAATGAAACATTTGTCCAAAAAAAGTGTGCTTGGATTTTAGACTATTTTTAAAGGGTATTTTTTACACGATGTAACTAAAAGTGGATGACAGAACTTCAATCCACCTGTCATGGTGGCAGCTCAGCAAAAACGTTTATTTCCATCCATGCAACAGATGCTAGTGTTTCTCAGGAGAGCTTATTTGTTATGTCGTGTTCCAACACCCCAGCTCCTTTTACTACTAGTAAAGAGATAGCTTTTACCTGGGGTGATAATGTGTGCAAGTACTTTTAACTATTCAACAAGGTATTATTTGTCCCGTTGTGGTACTTGTGCAGGCAGATAAGCTCTGATAGATGGGACTACTCCATCAATGAGCTTGCAGGAAGACTCCAGCAGTAAGGCTACATATACGTAGAGCAAACAAGAGAGGAGAAGAACTGTCCCTGCACTGCTGCTGCTCACAATGACACTGTGAAGGGTCGTCCTTCAGACTCAGCATGTTGGTCCAATGAAGCGTTGTTTTACTGGACAAAATTCTATTGTGTTGTAATCTCCAAATGTGCTGACATGCTTTGCGCTCTGCATTATCTTTGGTTGCCTGGGATCCAACCAAAGCATAAAATCTTAGATTCTTTATATCTGTATATCCAGTCAGATTAACAATCAGCTAAACACCACACATGTCAAAGCTTATGCACATGTGACAAAACAAAGCTGAATCCACCACGAACATGAGATACGGATATTAAATTGATTTGATTAAATTAGCCTTTTCCCACAAAAGTTTGGAAGACATTCCTAGTACACAAGTGACAAACTTTGGCATATTATGTTCACTATATAATCTTAGCGGTTGAGAATATCTAATGATGGCATAAGATGGATAACAGCTTTGCTCTGGAAATTCCCCTTTTCACTGCATGTGGTTTGGGTTGAAGAGACACAGGAGGGAAAGGAAAAACGAACTCTTTTCAGACCACATGTGAAATGGAAAGAAATTATTTTGGGGGGGATTTGACGACAGTAAAAAAAAATGTAAATGCCAGATGATGAAAAAAGGTCTAATTTGGTTGATTGCTACTTCTGCTTTGCTATGATCCATCATCATCATGATGATGCCACAATGCCACTGCAGCACAGTAGCTGAGACAACATCAGGGGCAAAAGATGATAAATATACAGCTTCTGAACATCACTCAAAGTTTTCAACAAATCTTCATTGTTATGCAAATTATTGCATAAACTGGTTTTCACTCATATAAGCCCTATAAGTCAATACCAGCTTCAATTTGGAAGCACGAATAGCATATACAAGTATATACCGAGAATCATATGTGCCATATGATGATATTAGATTGTGAACGATTAGAATCTTCCCACGATCTGCTGCTACGAAGAGACCGTCATCTCTCGCACCACAAGAGACAGAACAAAAAACAATACGCTGAAATTTAAGCTTTGCAGAGATTAGCAACATTGAAGCTGGCGGAGGGTATACCCAGACTAAATCAAACACCACTAATACAGATTTTTGATAAATGTGAAAGGACAAGGAAGCGCTGGAGAGGTAACAGATTACTGCAGTTAGTTTACATTTTCACTTAACAATTTTCATTAAGGTATTTAGTACTTTGCCTCTAAAACCAATGATAATTTAGTTTTTAAATCTGTGTCTAATATACCAATTGATAATATTAACTATTATGTAGTACTGCTAGCTGCTAGAAGTGCACTTTACCTAAGTGCTGGTGTTTACTTTTTTTTTTTTTTTAAATGTAATGGTATTCTGGCAACAAATTTAATTTTTATTAGAAACTTAAAAGAAGTAATCATTCTTTCATGTTTAATGTAATACAATTCAGTAAAATTGCAAAAATTGGTTTGGCCTAAATGCTTCATAATTCTTTTTAGGGTAGATTAAAAAAGAATTGTGTTAAAATTGTGATTGTGATGCTGTGATGATGAACACAATATTGAGTTGTTCTCCAAAGAGCAATGGATGCAAACGTTTTTTTAACTGGCCTGGGGAAAGCGGTTGATATTTAGATACTTTATTAAAATACATGCAAGCCAAACAGATGCAAAAGGAAAATAACCTTTTTGTTGTCAGGCATGCAGGGTGTAATTCAGGGTTTGAAAAAGTCTCTGCCTGTCTTAAAATTGGCAAAGAATGGGAAAGGGGACTCAGGGGAAGGGAGGGGTGGTGGACTACTTTTTGATCAAAACAGAAAAAAGCTAATCTGACACGCAATGAGGGGGCCTTGATGTTAGGCCAGAATTGGGGGGGTTGAAAAAGCAAAAAGAGAAGACCTGGCAAAAAGTACTAAGCTTATTCAGCTGTTGTCAGTATCTATTAAAAAGAACTCACCATTTAGTCTGGGTCAAACAATCACATAAACCTTTAGTATGATTTTGCTTTTTGCCTACGACAGCAGGCAAAATTTATATAAAGAACACAACTAGTACCCACATGGTTGCAGTCAGTTTGCTTAGTTTTGCAAATCTATCACACTTTGTACAGTGAGAGCGATGAACAACAGGGAGCATGACAAATCAAATGGAAGTCTAGCTGGTTGTGTGTCTGACCGGCTAAACCTCTTCTCTCCTCGTGCCAAACAGTCTTGCTACTTAAAGGGTGCAAAGCAAGAAGTGCAAAAAACATCAATTAAAAAAACCCAAAACCAAAACAAAACAAAATGAAGAACAGAGAAAAAGTCTGACTTTTCAAAAACAAAAGTCTTGCTGTTGTTTCAATTTCACAGAAAACAACTTTTCAATAGTTGTTAGCTGTGTTGCTGTGGGTGTAGTGTGTAATGTGAATCACGAGGAGTGTGTGTGTGTCTGCATATGTTTGTGCTGGAAGAGTCAGTGTGAGAGCTTACATGCTGTATGAACTTTCAGTCTTAATTTGCTGAAATAACATGAACTTAGACTGTGATAACAACCGTGATGCATGAAGATAACCTCTCCATTCCTACATGGCAACAGGTGGAACCTGAAGCAATGCTTCTTTTCATGTGACAGTAACAGTCAAGAGATGAGTCATAAAATGAATACTGTTAACAAGGTAACTGTGTTAAACTGTGCTCGAACAAGACTCAATATATTTTTTAGCAGCAAAGAGACACCCTTTAAAATAAAGGGGATCCTTTTTAAAAAATGAAAATTTCATTTTTCTTTGCCTTTAAAAGCTTTATAGTTTAGAGAAATCCTAACAGTACCTGTAATCATGTCCTTTCTACATTAGCTAATTTCACTGGGGTAGTTGATCTAAGCTCTGCTGGGAATAACCATTCACTTTTTGACAATTCTCTCTCATGAAATGGGTCTGGCACCTCTCCTAGTTACAGCCATTTCCACCAGTGCAATGTCCACCAAAGCAATTGGAATAGGGTGGAAGTGGGCTTAAGACAATGACCGAGACAGGAGCGTGCAAGAGCCACTGTCTAAAAACACTGTGAATCAACAAGGTTTAATGCAAAACCAACAACAGTCAATCAATGGTGTTTCAACTCCACTTCACACCATTTAGGGTCTCTTTTGTTAACACTAGTCTGGCTGTCAACCTTCCTTATGTCACATACTCCATTTCTATTATTGGTTGTATGCCAACCCAGTGGTGTCCTGAGGTTTTTTTTTTTTTTTCTTTCTAGCATCCGTTGATACTGTCCACTGGAAATCAAAGTTGACTCTAGAGGAAGCAGACTAATTCTTTGCATCAAAGAAGGAAATAATTAGAGTGGCCTGCCAGGCTAGGTGGATCCATCACTGTGGAATTCATTTTAGATTAGCAGTATTTGGGCCTTTGTCACATCTTTGGGAATTGCAAAAGTAAGTACATCAATGTTATTGAGCTCTCACTGTCTTTTTAATTTCTTTGGTTTAGGAGGATAATGCAACCACAGTGGTGCTGTAATGTCTAGCTTTTCAACTAAATCATCAACAATACAGTTAATAAATGCTAATCAAACTGCAGTTGGTTAAATATTATAAGTAAAGTGGTTGGTGCCATTAAATTAGAGTAAAAGAATAGAATGGATGGACTAAATGAGCACAAGCTGAACCTGAAAATGTTGACAACAAAATGAAAATTAGTAAGAGAAGAATGACACGTCATTTTAGTTAGGTAGCAACTGTTTTTATGCAAATTAGACAACTCTAAAGATGGTGCAGGAACAGCATCTAGCTCAAATAAATTTAAATAGCACATAATTTCAAAGTTGTCCTGAAACAAAACGTTAAGTGAATCTCCATCATGATTAACTTAATAAATTCTAAATGTGATTCGGTTTTAGTAAGACTCAGACATGAAAAAAGGGATTTCATTAGTAAATAACCTGTTTCTCTTGGAAAGGCATTCCTCAAAGTAGGATTTCAGGGACGGTCTAAACAAGTAGACAAATGAGGTAAACACTAAGTGATGGCTCTTATGTGACACGTGAGATATGTTTTCTAAACTGCACTTATAACCCAGTGTTAAAGGTTGTACCAATCAGTTATGCACATTTTAAATCAAGGCTGGACAAAATAATGGACATGTGCCCCTTGCAATTCCTTTTAGTGACATGCCATTGTTTACAGTCACAGCTCAATTTAAAATAATACAAATGTTACATTTTCTCAGCTATTCCACAGCTGTTTAAAATTTGAAGTGTGACTGGCAATTATGCAATGATAAGGCCTGACAGTGCCTTCTTAGTCTGATATGGTTTACTGGTGCATGTGAGTAGATTGAGATAAACATATTAACACAGTTGGCTGTTGATTACAAAAATGTGGCCTGTTTGGGCCATAATGCATTGATTATTTTAATTGCTGCTCCCTGTCATCATCAGTATATTTTCAACAACAGTCTTTACAGATTCCCAGTACACTGCTTATTTTTCTTCATAAAATCTATACAAAAAAACTGTACTATTATTTTAATTGTTTTATATAAAGAGTATATATCTCATAAATTAATACGGATTTGCGTTTAATTTTAAAGAAGAAAAAATATTTGTATCACAATCAGCACAGCCCACATATGCTTGTCCAGTATGAGAAACCTTGAGTGACAATAATTAGGATTTGAGTCATTTACCCAATAAAGTAGGCTTTAAGAATGCTGCAAATACATGCAATAGATCAACTAATGACATTTTTTTCTTGACAGTCACTGTGGCAACAAAAATAAGTCCATGTTGTCACAAAACGTGGGTCTTTCTTGCAAGGGTGCAGAGCAATAGGAGCTGCAGAATCACGGTTCTCGTTTAAAGAAACGCCCCTGGTTAAAATGCAGATTAGGGTAATTAAATATGGCGTAGAGTGAATGTGGGAATAAAAGGTAAAGCCAATCTTGTTGGGACAGAGTTGAAGATCTCCGCCCCTTGGCAACCTCGCATTCCACAGATTCTCACACACAAACCTCACCTGCCTTTTTCCTTCACCAATTACGTTTTCAAGGACGTTGTCGGAATAAGTAAGCTTTTGGACAAAACAAAAACAAACCCATAGGGGGAAAAAAAAACAGTTAAGGCTCTGCTCTATCCAGCTAAGTTTTTTTTTAACGGCAACGGTTAGGCACGACATCACAACCAGCGCGTGAGCTTTCCTCAAAGGTGAGCGTTGTCCACGATGATTTGGTCACAAGAAGAAGATTAACAGAGAATTAGATTCTTTCCCCGCTGTGAAGACACCTAAAGAAGATTGTCTCGAGTCACACGGACGAGAAAAAGCTACCACTTTCCTTTTCCCGAAAATTCCCGACTTTCAGAGTTCAAGCAGCGGTGCATGCGCTCATGCCTCGCGCGCAGATGCTTTTCCCTTTTCCCCTACGTTTTTCTCCCAATTTCTCTGCAGTTGGTGAAGCGCCGAAAACAACAACATTCACGTACCTTAGGAGGACTGTTGTTGCGCTGGCTGAGCAGAGGCTCGTGTCTACATGGGATTGTATAACTTCATCTGTAAAGTCCAGTTTACTCCCATTCCTCTGGAAGAGCAAAACTCTAGTCCACTATTGAGTGAGGAAGACGACCCCTTCCTTCCTTCCTTCGCTGCTTCTCGCAGCAGTCCCAGGCAAAAGCGAGCGTATATGACGTCAGCGGGAATGTGGGAATCCACTCCTGATTGGCTTCGACGCGGTTTTGGGGCGTTCCAAAGGAGGTACATCTGGTTGAATTGACCAATAGCCAACGAGATGATAGTTACTGTGGTTACCAGATTTGTCAACCCTTACATTACACCTACCGAGAAGAGAGAAAACGGTAAGCTATGTAGCTCGGTGGTTAAAATTTCATTTTACCTGTATAACAAATAAGTTTTAAGTGGTTACTATATTTGATTCAATGTTAAACTAACCCATTCCTGTTAACTATTTGTGATGTTTTAATTTCTCTGACGTAAGTTGTTAATCGATGAAGAAGACTACTTTTTGACATTATTTTCGAAGATTTTGGATAAATTATGATAATATGCTGTGATTCATTATGACAGGATTTATTTCTGAGTAAAAATGAGAAATGCACTTGCCTTACTGTTCAAAAATACAGTGTCTGATAAGTGCACAGGATCAGTAATTAAAAGGTAATAACAGCTTTATATATCCCTATATATCATATATATGCCACTATCATGAAATAAGAAGAAAAACAGTGACTAATTTTAAGCTGCTGTTATGTTTTGAATTTTTTAGCTATCCATTAACCCTTTAATTCCTGACATATTCAAAGAATACACAGATTATCCCACCCAGATAAAATGTTTATTATATACTGAAATTATAAACACCTTCCAATTTGTCTTTAAAATTTTCTGTATAACATTATAAATACATTGGGTAATTTTATGTATTTTTTATTTATATGTTGTTGCTTTTTATTGTATAAAACTATTTTTTCCTTTTGACTAAAGTGTAATAAGAAGTCTCAGAAATGTATTTATCAAACAAGATACATCCAATATTATATGACTAATTGCCTTTTAGTTTGAATTTTTGACAAGTTAATCTTTCTTTTGAAGAAAGAAAACATATATGAGAGTTGGAGACATAAGCTCTACAGTAAATATCAGTCCTCTAGTAAAGGGATCCAGAGTCAGATCCTATAAGACTATAAATTAAATCACAAATTCCTGAATAATAGAATAAATAAATATAAATGCTAAAGGTCTAGGTCATAACTCCCGAAGCTTAAAACAAGGCAACTGGATTTCCTTTTCTTTTGTTCTTGAAGACCTTTCACTTTTGACACGTTCAAGAACAAAAGAAAAGGAAGTCCTTGCCTTGTTTCAAGTTTTAGAGACTGAATATGGGATCAGAAAACATCTCCAATTAATCCCAAACAAAGACCTAGATATGATCCAGCTGTATATCTCACATTGTGTGCACCATCTGTTCCTTTCCAAACAGAAGAAGCCATCAAAGTTAATATTACAATGCTGTGTCATTCAGACATTGATGTCAAAGTTTTGGTTTAGGATGAGCTGTATTTTCTTTTGGCTTGCGCCCATCTACCTGTGCAAGTGAAATGAATTTTGAAAATTTACCAACTAACTCTTTTATTTTGACAGCACTATAGAGGATAAAAATAAAATCCTACAGAAATGAGTGCAAGGGATCTGCAGTCATTCGTCACAACCTGCAGAGCAGAAGATGTTGGTAAGTCATGGGAAAATATGCCAGAGATAGCACTGACTTGTGACACAGTGACCCACTGAACTGTTGAACATCTTTGACCTGAAGCTCTTTGTTAAGTCCTCCAGTCATGCCTTTGACGCTTTTGCTTGTATTTATTCACCTGCCTCTTTCAGTCACAGCTGAAGTAGTAAAAGAAAAAAGGGGGAGGTTGCAAAATTTCTGGCATATGTAGTTTGCTCTATGCTTTCCTATGCAGCCTGTGTAATAATTGCTAAGTTACAATCCATTAGTGCTAAGATGATGCTGTTCCTTTGTTTTTACCACTATTATTTCCTTTGCTGAAATTAGCATAAAGACTTTACCTCTAACATTAAAAGTGATGAGATTTTCAAGAATTCCAGTTATCCTAATTCACCCACACCATTTGCTTTTATCCATGCAGAAAAACTGACACTGCGAATGAAAAATGGTCTTGGCAGCTCAAGGTACAAACCTGCAGAATACGAAAGACTTCAAGCCATTGTTGATGCCAAGCGCCTGGAGTCTGATCTAATTGGAAAAAAGGTACATTTTGGTAACTGGTATCACCCATGATGTAAGAACAACAAAGTTAGTATTATTTCATTCCTCTTATATTTAATAAAATTGTGATTCAGGAGCAAATAAAGACTAATATGCATCAAAATTACTCATTACCCTTCCCAGGGATCATATAAACTGACAAAAACCCGACTTTGTTGTGAGGTGACAAGAAAGGATGTTTCCATTAGTTTGAAATATTGCAATTTGTCCACCATTTCAAACATAGTACACACTGTGAATGGATTTTATTCCCCACAAAACAGGCATTGCATAACAATTAGAGCTTATCAAACAATACGAAATGAAGCTGTAATAACATTTCTGTACTGAAATGTATTTCTAAAATATTTATTTAGCAACCTTTGTTTTAAAAATGTTACATTTTTGTAGATGAATGACTTTGACCATAGTAAACAATCCCTGCAAAGGGCAGTTGTGATGAAGCTGTTAGATCTATGTTTAGTAAAAGGTGTCTGAAGACTTTTGGCATATTTACAGTTTCTCTTAGCTTCTTCCAACCCTGCTTTGTGTAATCATGATTAAACATGCTACATGTTCCTATTCAGTTGCCCAGCTACCCATGATGGCCAGCCTAGAGGATGTGGTCACTCTGTCTTTGTGTGCTGTAATCTGATCTTAATTTATTTGTTTTGATAGCTTGTCCTGCAGCACATTCATTATAAATGCAGATGTCCCTCCCTTTTGAGATGTATAGTCCCCAAAATTTGTTAATCCAAGACTTTCTAGAAAGGGACAGTGTTTTAAGCTGCCAAAGAGTGCCTAGTTTACTCAAGTTTTGGAAAGTTTTGTTTAATAGCAAAACATAAGAAACTCTTGTCCAACATCAAGTGGTCCTGGATGCCATATGTTGCAACTTTAAAAAAAGAACAAGAGGAAAAATATGCACTTACTTTTAATAGCATTTGCAATTAAATGAGACAGCGATCAAATGAGGAAATTACAATGTTTTTTAATCTTTGCTAAATACTCACCTATATTAAATTTTGAATACTTTTCTGTTGTGATGGAGGTTTATTAGAATATATAGAAGTGCGTAATAGAAACACTGCAATGCTGTGGAAGAGTTCTCACAACACAATTGTGTGGTTACTGCTTTTAAAAAAAAGCACAAATACACTTATACACAACCATAATGTTTTAAAATATTCCAAATGAAAGAAAAAATATCATTTCAGTTTTCATTTGTTATCACACACATTCAAATGGCTATAATTTAGGAACCCTCTGCAGGTATGATTTATCTGCAGGGATATATTCACCCTAACTAATTACACCCCTTCTCACAACTGTGTGGGTGTGTACAAAGTCAGTGAACAGAGATATCTCATTTTAGTTGTTGCATGTTAGTGGGAGAAAGGAGTTGCATCTTTGTCATTGTAACCAGTTTTAGAAATTTGGTGAAGTCTGTCATTATAAACAAAGCTCTGCCTAACACGTATGCGAAGGCAGATATTAGACCCTTTTAATATTGCACAGTACACTACCCTTCCCCAAGTTCTTTTAAAGAGACAACTTTTTTTGCTCTTTTACATATTCAGAACTCTATTTGGGGGATCTGAACTGAAAAGGAGTGTACATTTTTAGTTTACATTTAGATAGGCACATACAATTATTATTATTATACATTTGCAAATGTGTGTCATGTTTTTTGAGTCAAGCAAAGAAAACAGTGCAGCAGCTTTGAACTGGCTGCGGCTCAGTTGGTTGGCTAAAGCGTCGTTTAAATGCACAAATGACAGGTTGGTGGTTCCTCCAGGTTCCTCCAGCCACGCCACATAAATGTGTTTGTGATGGCAGAAAAAATTGCGATAGTGTGAAAAAGCACAATTACATGTAGCGTAATAAGTAAGAGTGAATGTCATGTTACTTCATGATTTGAATCTAAATGTAAATTCAGACAATAAAAGTTATGTTTTTTTGGGATGTCTAATGAGTTGTACTTTTTAGATGTGGAAATTTTACAGTAATTAATTTATTAAAATCATCTTTAGCCAATATTAGATGGAAAGCACAATCACCAACTTTTGTGACATTGCTAAGTCGTGCATTGCCATATCTGACAGCACACTGATAGTAAAGAAGTGGGTTTAGATAATGGATGGATGGCTGGACAGCTGACAGCTCAATTTACTTGACACAACAGGCCTGCTATAGAACTACTGAGGTTTTGCTTTTATTTGCTGTTATATTTCACAGTAATGGGTGATGGAGTGCCCTCTTTTGTGTTTTCAGTGGCACCTTTGCTTTTCCCTCTAAGTCATGGTGTCTGCTCTGAAAAAAGTTCACTGGCAAGAGAGACATATTACATGCAGTAGAGTGAAAGGGGAGCAAAGCCTTCACACAGTTATTCCACAGTGAAATATAAAAATGATATTTGATAGTACTATGGACTGCTTATTAGAAAAGGAAACCACATCATTTTCAACTCAGGTCTTCCACTACAAATAGACTGTGAAAGCAAATAATTAGTCAAGCAAAGATTCTTACTAAATCTAGTCATGAGACAGTACTGTGAAACTAAAAGGTGCATTTTAATCACATTTATTTAGGGAGAGTAAGTTCAACTTTTTTCAGTTTTAAAATGCATATTATATAATTTGCTCCTTCCTGGTCCTAAAAGTAGGTAAGTACAATCTCATTTAATCAAAAATGCATGTCACATTAAACATGTAATTATTTATTTATAAAACAAAACTAAGGCAAAATAGAAAGCAGTGAATAGTGGTGATTTCTGACAGCTCTCTTAAAGTTCCACTACAATATTTCCAATGACATTTGCTGGAATTTATAGATCCTCCTCCCTTTGCATTACCCAGTATCATCTGAATGCTAACAGTCAGACAGATGGCCTCAGACTTGACTACAGAATACTTTAGTACACAGAGGAGATTTCTATGTCAAGTTAATTACTAAAACATGATCCCATCACTGCAAAATAAGCCAAAACAATCACCTGTTTAAACCCATGCTTGACAGATATATGCAGATGTGGTTGTTTAGTCTTTGTATACAGTATGTTGTGTGCATTATGGCCAAACAAATCAATTTTGGTTTTGTCTGTTCAAAAGTCATTATTCTAGGAATCCTACGGTGCCTTCAGATGAAATTTTTCAGACCGAAATTTATGTTGCCATGTGTCTTTGTTGAACAACTGACCTGTTAGATCACCATAGCAACTTAAGTTCACAGAAAATACATTACCTACAAGATGTATGAAATAACATAACCAATACTTTTTTTTTCTTCTACATTAGGGTAAGACTTGGCACTCAAGATTTGTATCGAACCTCTTTTCCAAAAACAGTCACCACCTCTTTGCATAAATATTTACACCATAATTCCTTTAGATTCACTGCTCTTCATAAGCAAATTAAACTCATGTTTCAGTAGCTGAATATGAGATTTTCTTTTGTGCTGTTATCTGAGTAAGATTCCTCTACATAAAAACACTGAAGTGCTGTAAAACAATAATTGCCGCAATGACAAGGATTTAAAGAATTGTAATGATGAAAGTGCCAAACAAATTACACTAGATTAAAATTATGTACCCCTTTCTCTCCTTTGGCATGCCTCCTTGATATCAAGAATTGATCTGCTTGATTAGTTTATGTTGCCACTCTTTGACTGTGCCAGATGTCCACTTATTCTGTCAGCTGGTCAGAGTTATAATGTACTCCATGTTTGACATGCGTTGCCTGTACATATTGCAGTTGTAGGTAAGGAGTTTGTTCCAGCTTTACATTAAACTTTGTTTTATAGCTTCAGATGACCCGCTGTGCAGCCAAGGCAACTAAGGAGAGCTCCTTGTTACGGCAGCACAGACAGGTGTGGATCAGAGAGTGCCACAAGCTGCAAAAGGCTGAGTAAGAGCCCCCATTACTTCATATCATTATCTGCTGCTGTTTTTTTTTTTTTTTTTTTTGTTTTGGATCAGCTTCTACACACTGCAGCCATTCACTTAAGCCCCTATTGTGTCCAAACAGGAACCTGCATCATGATAGTGCAAAAGAAAGTAGACAACATTAAGTGCCCTCCCTGCCCTCCCCCCAAAATAAATAAATAAATAAAATAAATAAAATTGAGAGGTTGGGAGTTCTGCTGAGCAACATGACATTGAATTGGAAAATATATGGACATTTCCATGAAGTGTAAGGCAGAAATGTAGGGCTGGGGCACAGCAGCTTCATGCCTCGTGAAGCGAGAAGGGCAACGCTAGCTCTGGGGTGCAGCTTGTTTGGCTGTGTAATGACTGTGCCTGAGCCACCCAAGGTTAATGATGTACACAAGAGTAAGCTTCAGTAATGAGCCCAGTCATAGAGATGTGCCACCGCTCACAGCTCTCCGCACACATACCTAGTTAAATTACCTTGGGATACAAAAGTCAAACTGTTGCATGGCAAAGCAGGCAAGTACATCTCTTTTTTTTTTCCCACATTCATGACAACCCTCAGTTAATAAGAAGTAAACAATTACGGGCATCTCCTTACATAAGCACACATAAGCCCTGTTATTTTCTGTCTGGCCAAAATAACAGTGCTGCTTGCCTTTTTGTTTGAGTCAAACTTTGGGAAATGTTAATCAGGTTGTATTGTGTGATCAGGGATGGGTGGGTGGGGGTGGGGGGTGGGGGGTGGGGGTGGGCAGTGCCCAAAGCACCCAAAGTGGTACGTGTATTGTATATGTTGATGGAAAGAGATCCATCCAGCCATTTTCTATACCCGCTGGTTCCATCTTCAGGGTCATGGGGGTCTGCTGCAGCCTATCCCAGCTCATTACAGGTGATAGGCATGGGTATACCCTGGACAGGTCGCCTGTCCATTGTAGTGCCACATACATAGACAAACAACCATGCACACTCGCACTCACACCTACAGGCAATTTAGAGTTGTCAATCAACCTAACTTACATGTTTTTGGACTGTGGGAGGAAGCCGGAGTACCTGGAGAGAACCCACACAAGCACAGGGAGAACATGCAAACTCCACACAGAAAGACTTGGAAAGAAATCATTTATATCTATTTGAACACTTTCAGGGAATCTGTTTAATGCTACAGTGTACTTCAACTCAATTGTTTTGGTTTACTTTTCAAATGCAAAGTAGAGTTTTTTAATAAGATTGCTTGAAACTGACAGCTGTGAGACAGATCTAGATAACTGAACATCAAATCTCATTAGTGAATTGTCTTGATTTGTCATAAACTAAATAATAAACAATGATGTTTCAAAGTTCAAAGCTTTAACTTTTTCCACATTCAACATTAAAATGGTGACAACAACAACTTATGAACAATAAAGAATGTATGAACTTTTGAAACTATATTTATTCAAGTACTTGCAAATGCAATTCTACTATCACTGTTGCAGAATTTTCATGAGGATGAAATTAGCAGTTCCTGGCTGGCTTATTTTCTTGGAAGATTTGCCTGTTTATCTTTACTCCTGATTTTGATGACGGTAGTATCTGGTTTCTTTGGCAGAAGTGCATACGGGTCTAGAATTTTCTTTGCTAGTGTCGTAACCAGCATAAGCTTCGCACCTTCATGTCTCTGTAAAATCAAACATTTACACGGATAAGCCGATAATGTTCTGTTTTGCTCTGTTTTGCTTTTAGTGATTTTAGTGCCATACTTGGTTTATCCTGTTTGTATAGACTGCATTATCTCTTTCGCTCACAAAACAGGGAGGAGGCTGAGAAGGATATTCATGATTTTCTTGAGCAAATCAAGCCAAGTAGTACAACAGACACCTCAATTTTCTCACTTCAAGACTATGGTAAGTAGCACCAACACAGCTTAAGTAACTGTATGTCATCCTTGGTCTTTTTTTTTTTTTTTAAGGTACATAAGGAATATATAAATCTGTTGTGGGGCTTTAGCTCGTTCTCTTGAGGAGGAACAGGAAGCCTTCAGGATAGCCACTGTGGAGCCGATTTATCAGCTCAGGGACGACCTGCGCCTCAGACTGGCTGAAATGGAACGTCAACAGGTCAATGAGCGTCCGTCAGACTGGGAACAAGTAATCCAACAGGTATCTGTCTGCTGCGGCATGCAGACTTCACTTAAATGTCTACAGTTGTAACCTCAGTATGTTTAAGAAAATCCAGTTCTAACAGGACTTTGTCAATTTTCCAAAAGTATGAGAGAATTTCTGACATGCATCTTTTTATGCCCTTTTCAGGAAAATAGAATGCTTTAAAAAATACTCAATTGCATTTTGCAACGCCTGTTATGTCTTCTGATAATTTGGTTGTTTTTTCTGTAAAAGCACTGAAATCCAGTGACCTTTTGCTATATTCAGTCAATACCACTTAGTAAACATCCAACAGAGATTTAAAGTCTTCTTTTTACACCCTGAACTCAGCTTATGCGCAGCTACAATCATTTTTCCTGAATATCTTGTTGGTTAGCCATTCACAGTGTCTAAGTCATCAGCTCTGCCTTTGACTCTGAAGATGAATGGCGAGATTAAGGAGTTTGTCAGGGTCTTTAAACACACGTCATACTTGGAGTGAAGCGTCTGCCAGACACTTTGTTGGCTTTGTGTAGCTCACTCATGCTTATTTCTTTCCCATGACCTCTTCCTCTTGGCTCACAGCCCCACCTGACTGCCCACACACAAAACACAGCCACAATTATTCTGGTTGTTAGTATTGTTTTTTAAAAATCCTCTTTTGTCCTTTTTTTTCCAATGCTTATTTCACAATTTTTCTTCAAAGTGGAAGCTGACGTATAATTGTGCTTCCATGTTTGGTTGTTTCAAATGAAAAAAACAAGTCTAAAATTGAGTGCTCTGTTACAGAAGAAAATAGTGACGTCTTCCCTCATGCAGGGTTCTGGATGTTATATGAAGTTTGAGTGGGAAACTGTGGAACATGTACCATTTCTATTTAGTTACAATTACCAAACTCAATTTCTAACACAATAAACCGTATAATTGTCCCCATTTCAAACAGTAACAGCTCCAGTCATGTTCACTGAAAATACACCTGTAGTTTAGTCATAATTGTACACTAAAAATGAATGCTGAGGTCTCGTTCACAATAACTCTATGTAAAACACAATCTGCAGAGTAAGCTGGTGAGTCTCTAAGCAGATGTTGTTGCCTGAAGTCAGCTTTGAAGGATTGCTGGTGATCAGGTGATCGCTCTGCAAGGGCAAGAAACAAGAGGAATCTGTTATATGACTTGTGTTAAAGTGCTGGAAAAAAAGAAATGAGACTGCCACAAATAAAATGGGAGTTTATGCATGTCACGCAGCACTTGAAATAACTAATTTTCCACTGAATCACTCAGTGTTTCAAAATCCAGATGACTGAAAGAACAAAAGAGTAAATCTGTTTAAGTTCCAGGGACTTTGTCAGTGTTATCTATGAAGTATTTTTGAGTTACTAAATAGTCAGAGCAGGACATGGAGTCCAGATTTTCATGGAATGTATAAGTTTAAACTAAATGCTAAAGTTTTAAGACATTTTTATCTTTGAATCACCAGATAAACTCTGTAAAAGACCAGCAAGATGATATTAGTGCGAAGCTTAATGCAGAGTACCTGGAAGTGGAGGAGGAGCTCGCGGGCCTTGGCTTGGAGGTACGTTTTTTAACTATGGGTAATAGATATAATAACTTCAGAGCATTTATCTGTATCTTTGAGAAATGACTGCCGCACCGTGTCACCAAAGCAAACACAAATTTTAGGTTTTGATATAATAAGTGGCTGCAATGGTTATAGAGTGCCAGGATATTATATGTGTGCAGAAAATTAAATATTTGCTAGATTTTTGAAGTGAAAAGAGATGAATAATTTAGGTGTTGAAGCTGTTTGATCATAAATTCATTATTACTTTTTATTTATTCTGAAATTTAGTGGCAACAATTTGAGGAATACTTTGCATTATCTCTTGTTACAGCAGATTCTTCTTAGTTGAATTTTATGACTGACTTTTGCATGCAAAGTGTTTTTCTTACAGAGTAGAATCTTGTCTTCCACATGTCTTTCCTAAGACACTTCTAGTGCTATTTGTAATATTTAACAAGGTGCTACTTACCTTCTCTAAAGTTACATTTAATTATTGAGGCCAAACAGTAATTATATATTATCCTGATTTGCTAGATGGCTTCTTTTTCACCACATAAAACAGCAATATTTAATCCCCGTGATGGCCAAATTTTAACATGTAACTGAACATACTGACACAGACTTATTCAAAGGTGGTGGTGCTTTTCTTTGCAGAAATATTTTACTAGTACTTCAGATATTTTGGTGGACTCAGAAAACATTCAACGAGAGATTTTGGATGCTGACTGCCCTTATCCAGAGCTGAAAGACTCCCTGATCCAATCCTTCCAAAACCTGACAGAGATGTACCAGACGAGGCTGCAGAGTCTGCAGGAGCAACTGCAAAAAACTGACAGGTGGAAGCTTTGCTTCTTTTCATCATTTCTACATCATTATACTAAGAAATATATTTAGATTTCTCCAATGCATTTCAGATAATTAAAACACTGTTTTTGTAATTAATCGTTTTAGCTGTTCATTTAGCAATCAAAGAACAAGAGAAAAACATATCCATATAGGCAATCACTGCACCCTCAAGCATCAGTTAATTAAAATCAGTCTTTCTCACCATGAGACTAATTATATAAAGTCACTTCTTGACTTCTTTTTTTTTTTTTAATTCCATATGGTACCTTTTATGGGACTGCTATAGCAGTGCTATTTATCCGTATGTGCCCTTTGAAAAGGCAGTGAGGTGAAATGAAGGCAGGAAGGGAAAATGTGCTGCTTATTTGTTAGTGTATTTGCCTTTCTAATCATGTATTTTGTCGCAAATTTGTTTCAGATTCTGTGGCTGGTGTCCAGCTGACCATGAACTTTTCAAATTCACGGTGTCTATCTACACGCAGGACATACCCAACTACAGAGCGCTGTGCATGGACATGCTGGTGAGACTGTTCCCTAAGAGGACAAGACTGGAGCTGGTTAGTGATAAAAGAAAAGGCAAATGTATTAAGCTGCTTATTAAGCTGAGAAACCCAGTTAATCACATGAAAGTGTTGCAGTTTATGTCTTGCACACTCAATCATGAACACAAACTTAGGTTTTGTTGGCAGCGTTGGACATACAATTCAGCATTTCATCACACACACAAAGACAGAATTTACCTTTGCTAGACTGAGAAAATTGGAATTTAATGACCAAAAATTTATTCAACAATAATTTTGCACATCTTTGTCATTTAAAAGAAAGTAGTAAAAATTGGTATGTTAGTTCAAACACTTCAAATGTAAAGATTCAGAGTAAAGAGCAGAAGAAAAAAAAGGTAACCTTACTTTATCTCTTCAAGGTAGTTTTACTGATTGTAATTGTCTTTTTTCCCCCAATATCCAATTATGTGGGCTGAACTTTTTCCTCAAGAGCAAAATTTAACTTTAATTCAAATTTGCCCTGTTTTCAAATTTTGGCCAGCATTAACAATTTTGCACATAAAATACACAAACATATACGACTTCCTGCATGCACATCACATATATCTGTCTACAACCTTCTACACACATGTCCATCATTACAAAGTATCCTTCCCCTGCACACAGCAGCCCTGCAGTGTGAGTCCCATACTCTCTGATCAATGTATCTCGGTATCCTGAGTTGAAGAGAGAGACAGGCGTGGACAATGATTTGCTCAGCACGCTACAGGATGTGCCATGTCACCCACTGTGGACAATTCGATCTCGCCACCGCCTTGTATCACCATGACAACCGCCAGGCCCTTCCTCGCCCGCACTTAGAAACCTGTCGTCATATCAGTTCCAGCTGGGTGCTGCATTTAGAGCTGTGTTCGTTCAGCCTCGGGGGTGCTGCAAGGAGGAGAGATGTCTTTCGCCACACTCTTCACTTTCTCAGAAACAGTGTCAGACTTGCCATAGTTCTGACTCCACATACAAAAGCTATTAGTCATGATTTAATGGGTTGGCAAATCAGTGTAAGCTATAAATTGATGTGCTGAAACCCAGCTGATTAAGAACATAAATGCTGCCCAGCAAATATGTAAAATAGTGAAATTTAAAAACTTGATTCAAATATGATTTCTTCTTTTCTTCTTTTTTTTTATTTGGTGGTGGAGTATCCTTTTTCTCTGATGTGTAAATATAAATCAAGTGAGCTGAATGCTTAAAGGGTTCCGTTGAATTTTGAGTAGATATTTAATTGATCACTGATATTATATTACTCTTAGGTTTTTAAGGATAAGCTTCACAGTTTTACCCATATTTATTTGTGTATTAATTTTCTTCACCTGTCATTATGCTTTAAGTGTGTGAAACTATTCAAGGATTTTTTTTCTTGCTTGTTGAAGTGTTTACCAAAAACCAGTAGCCAATGTCATTATCAGCAGCAATACTTTGTTTATTTTCTTGCAGTTTACTTTTTTTTTTACAGATGAATTTGAAAAGGAACTTCTCAAATGTATATATCTTGATGTTGTATGTCATTTATGTGTCTTGTTGTATAAAATCATATATGTTGGTTTGTGCAACATTATTTCTTGATTATATAACACAGGGCTGCATTTGCTATTTAAGTATGTTTCTCTGTTTCAGCAAAATTAAAAAAAAAAAAACCCTGCTACATGCCATTTTTGCATGTAGCAGTGTGTAGACATGTAGTTTTTGTCCCTTTTTGGATAAAGTCGAATCAGTCTCCAAGTTTATTTTGAGGTAAACCAGCACTGAGAGGTCCCTCTGCTGGATGGGGCACTTTACTGTCCATTATCTCAAAACAAGCTAGAGTACCAGCACAATTTCATACTAATACCCTCATAAAACTCTATAGCAAAAGAAGGAATACACAATGTGTGTCCTTTCATATTCATTTTTTCTTCTTCTGTGTACTACCATGTCTTAATGGAGGCAGCACCACGCAAAGAAAGTGTCGAGCAGCCTATTAAGAGTCGTGACATTTCAGGTGTAAACAGCAGATACAGGGACGGTGGGTGTGACTACACACTTACTGTGTGTAACAGCCAAAGTATGCACTTGCAAATAGACATTGCATGAACCTACATCTGTGTCTAAATCTTGGACACAGATCTGTGTCCAAGGTTTGGATACAGATTAGGAAAAAAAAATTAAAAAAAAAAAAAAACAAGGGTGATGAAAGAAAGGACAAGACAAAGTGAAGAACCGAGGGTGGAGCTTCCTCAAGTTGTAAAGTAGCGGATTAATAAGCGGGATTTGCTTGACTGATCCCTGCACTTCTGTTCCATTGACAGGTCTGTCAGATCACTCGTTTTCAATAAAACCAGTCAGCCGTCTAATGCCTTCACACTGTCAGTTAGTCGCTATTAGCCCATAGATGAATATCATTCCCTCTGTTCCAATGAGGCAGCCAAGTGGTGCAACCTCCGAGAGTGCTGACACAATGATGAATAGCTATAAGAAGCCTTCACACAGAAAGAAACTGTTTTCCTTCAGGATGTTTCACAGCCAGGAGAGAAGGATCCTTTTATACACCAGCAAAGTTAGACCTGGCACAGAGGTGTCCTTATGGCCATAGTGTCATTAATATAGACTGTGTATCATGAAGGAAGGGGTGTTTGTGAATATCTTATAGCACCTCATACATTTGGTGCAGAGAACAGCAGCAAAGTTGCTAGCTTCCCACATTGTGTTCTTCATGTTCACCTTCAATTTTGCTTCACTTCAGCTGAGGGTGTCCTTGAATGTCTTTAAAACATTTGACAAGCTGACAGATTTGGTGAGACTTTTGTCTCAAATCTCACATAAACAGCATCTTAATCTGTTCTCTTTCCACAAGGTG
Source organism: Zenarchopterus dispar (assembly GCA_028564865.1). NCBI lineage: Eukaryota > Metazoa > Chordata > Actinopteri > Beloniformes > Zenarchopteridae > Zenarchopterus > Zenarchopterus dispar. The sequence continues at coordinate 9,555,433 of JAOWBL010000014.1, read as the reverse complement.
GAGCATGAGCGTTTGTTGGACCTCCAGAGCTTCAACCTGACACAGCAGAGAGCACTGACCCAACGGTGGAAGCGAGACCTGGACGAGCTGCAGGCCAGATCTCTGGTCACTCTGCAGGAGGCAAAACATGCCCACCAGGAGGAGCTGGAACTCCACAGAGACCGCCAGCAACAGCAGGACATCTGCTTGCATCTCAGAGAAAAAGTTAGTGCCTCCTATACCTTCCCACCAAATTCTCTCTGGTCTTCACTTTTGCTGTACTTTTGCTTTAATAAATTGGAAGTAGCTTGCTTCCACTCAATATGGCATAGTGTTCATCATGGGTCTCTTTTAAATTAAAAGTCTCCATGTGTTGCTGCTTGGTATGATGGACTAGACAGTCAGCTGTGTGTTGACTACCTGTTTATGTACAGTATATCTACTGATAGGACTGTATATTGCACCAGGCTGCCTGACGGCATCTCTGGCTTTAGCCGCTTGGGATGAGCTGTGAATGCAAACAAGCTAATAAGGATGCTTTCACAAACATGACGTTTCTGTCTCTGAGGGGTGCTAGCTCACACTGACACAACAATTCCACGTGCTGTTGTAACAGTGTGGCACAAATTGAAATTGTATTGATGTTCTGTGTGCCCGTGATCTTTTATTTTTTTTATGCTTATGCCCCATCGCTGTTTAGATGATTCACTATGACTTTTGATGGCATGAGCCAACATCACTGAGACTTGTTTTGTTAAATATCAGCAAAGTAGTTGTCTGGCAGGTACAAAGTTCAAGTAGTTTGCGCTCTTTCTTTGCATTAATTAGTCATCTTTTTATGTTCTATATTGTTAACTCTGTTAGTCCAGACTTTTCCCATCTTAAATCAGGGACATTTGGTTTTATAAAGTAATTATAACGTTGAATGACTAAAAATAGTACTTGAATGGCTGTTTTCTTATTTGGGGATTTGTAAAATCATATTTAAACAATGAAATAACATACCAGTGATCCACCGTTTTTATTTTTGTTGTTGTTTTTACCTGAAAGTTTAAATATCATTTGTCATTAGTAGAACTAGCCCCACTTCAGAAATAGTCTCAACACCTAAAATAGTTTTTATTTTTATATTTACCTGTAAACACCATCATTATTTCATTTTCTGCTTTTGCTGCAGTCGTTTCTTTATATTAGCTATCTAGACAGAGTAGCCTGTTAACAAAAATATGTAAAGGAGATGTGCTGTTTTTCCTACACCTTGACACCATTTTGTGAGTTGTTAATGAAATATCAGTAAAATATTAATCTTGAAATGAAATATTGACGATAATGATATATTATAAATGTAATATAAATATGCATTTCATTAATGAAATGTCAATGAAATATTTGACACTCTTTGGGCAAACTGTCACATGAATATTTTACCATAGGGTTACTTTTTAACCAAGTCTGCATTAATGGAAACTGGCTTTAGAGGGTGAAGTGAGCAGCTTGACTCCAATTTTTATCTAAAACTCAGGTTAAACATGTGCAGTGCTCTGAGCTTAGATGGCTTTGTGTTTGAGTAAAAGACACATGCAGCCCCAAGCACTTCTAGCCCGAGACCAAACAAAGGTAAATCTTAGTATTGTAAAAGCAACTTAACCTCCACTGCCTGTAGGGGACCTAAAGTACTAAAACTGTTAAAGTTCCTCTGTTCCACTTTAAACTGGCCTCTCTTCCACTGACATGGTGCTAGTGCCTTGTCTGGAGCATTTTTATGTAGTTTTTTTACAATCTAGCGCCTGAAGCTGGTGCCAGAAACATCAAATACGTTCAAATGCTGATACACCTCACAAAATTATGACTGCTTCTCAAAATACATTAAGATTGAAAAAATGTTCTAAAGACCTAGTCACTGCCTGCAATAGTCAGTGACTATCCTAAAAACATAAAAAAAGGTAGATATTTCTCTAATGGCCTGTTTAAAGTATCCTTTTGTCTGTTTGTTGCAAAGTCTTCATTACCTAAAAGGAACATGCTTGCAATCCTTATTGAAGAATTTCTGGAAACTATCAACAGTTTTAACTTTTTTTTTAACGGGTATTACTTTATTTTATTGCCAAAAAAAAAAAATAGACAGGAGTTGTAGCTGTTATTAAATGTCAAGTGGACTGTTTCACTTCATGGCCAATTCAGTTCCAAGAGAATGAGATACTTCAGAAACAGATACTGTGACATAATAAAGTTGTGTAAGCGTAAAAGACCTCAAAGGTGTTTTGAATGATGGAAATTATGATTTAAGAGACCGATTCCTGACATCAACAACAAAAACAACATGAGTTTCTGACTTTCAGTCATTTAGATAAACCCACAGTGTAGCTTACCTTACATGCGTGTGACATTTACAGTTTCACATTTTATTATTTTTTGGATTTATGCTTCTCCGAGGTAATAAAACAAAATCTGAGGGTAATTTTTACTCCTTCAGTCTTGGGCATTTGTTTGTTTTTATGCAGCGCATTAGTAGAGATTTGAGCTCGTGCGGAGACACGGATGGATGTTTATTTGAATCCAGTCATTATTTCTGCTGCTGTTATCATTGCAGCACAGTGACACAGCAGTGAAACAAGATGGATTTTCCTTCTGCTGCAGCTTCTCCGGCTGATCCAAGCATTTCTTATGAATGTAGTGTCATTGCTGTTGTATAAAATCATGCACAAGTAAGGTTCATTGACAGGTCACCTCCATATATTAACGGCAATTTAAGAGTCGTGCTTTTAATTTCATATTTAGGGGCATTTGGTTTCTTTTGATATACTCAAATCACATTGTTATAAACAAAAATGACCCGTCATCTCAATACAGAGCAGTTTGCAAAAGCTTTCAGTTTTTGGTTCATTTCGAAAATGATACTTGCTTTAATGACACTTGCTTATTCAAATGACACCTTGTATTTAATTTTGGAGTCCAATGACTGCATATGAAAAAAACAAAACACCACCAAAACATATTTGGTTACCTCTGCCTGTATGCTAGGAAGCAAGACTCTGACACTGCCCCACCTACACACTCTTCAGGGAAAGTTGTAGTGGGAGGAAGTCTGGGATAATTGATCAGAGTTGGTCCTTTGTTACACAGAATTATCCACGCATGTCAAAGATAATCTCCTGGATTTATGGATGTGGACACAAGTGACATTAGTGCACATATACAGCAGGACCTCTGACATGCTGTGTGCGAGCTGTAGACTGTATACTGGCAAGAGTAAAATAAAAGGAATGATTAAGATAATGAGTTAGAATTTCATGCCTGAGATGTTGCTCATTTCATTCCATTTTATCACTGAAAGACAGACTCCTCTTTTCAACTCATCAACCGTTTGCTCTGCGCTATTCTGGCTCCTTTAATTAGCTGGTATTGTTTACGGTGTTACCTCTCATTCCAGCCTTTTATTCTGTCCTTGCTTTCATTTTACCTCCTGCTTATATCTCGCCCCCAGGCATCTTTGATGAATGATTGTATTTTCCACATGAGTGAAGCAAGCCTGGAGGGATGACAGATTGTTGCAACATCCTCAGGTGGTAAAGGGATGAGCAGGCCAGCAGAAGAAATGACGCAATAAATGAAAAGGGGGAAGATTTTTCATAAGATGGGAAGGTTTTATTGCAGGAGCTCATCGGTCTCCAGAGTACTTTTCAAAATAACTAGTGTTGTTACAAATGAATTTATGGCTGGATTATTTGTGTGCCCGTCCTGCAGCATTGAGAATACTCTCTGGGCAATAGGTTAGCAGATTCTCACTCAGTGACTGCTGAGTCCCTCTGGTGGGAGACTCTCAGTAGTTGCTGCAGTTCATAGGCCACACACGCTTTCTGCAGCCAGTTCTCTGAGGAGTTAATCACTCAAATGTGCTTTTGATTATTAAAGTGAGAGACGTGTTATGGGCGGGCCAAAAAAAAAAATCTATTTCTGTCAGATGTGAATTTATTTTGTTCTCATCTCACAGTAGATGTGAGTTCTTAACCACTGGCAACATTATGTTATTATTATGCCTCTCACCACATAATTCCCACATGTACTGATGATTTACGTCTTTGCATTAGTTCATACTTATCTTTCTTTATCTTCTGCTACATATACATTGAAAGCTTGTCACTAAATAGAACGCAGAGTGAAAGTTATGATGGCTGCTGCAACTCCTCCTGATAAAAGACATTTAACTATACAGTTACGCTAACAAAAGCTTTGAGCTGGCTGTGGTGCTCAGATAAAAAACAGACTATGATTCTTTTGTTATTCTGACATCTCTCAATTATTTTTGTGCTTCCATGAAAAAGGACAGAGTACCATGTCCATTAAAATTCACAGAAAATGAGATTCCAGTGACAAGTTATTGAAGACTGTTCATAATGACTATTTAATTTTCTTTGTGTACCTTAAAATGCTTCTCCATCACTTATATCTATGCATTCTGGCATTGTGCAGCCTGGAAATCATAATGATGTGTTCTAGATTATTCTGTGACCTTATCTTACCTTGGACAGCATAGGAATATCAAAACGCATCCTATATCAGACTCGGAAGAGCACAAAAATAAATATAAACAGGCAGAAAAACAGGTATCTGTCAAATAATTGGAAGTCTCAAGTATATGCTGAAACTTTACAAAGTTATTTATACTCTCATGGTTGCTGGCATAAAGTATGCAGGTGTCCTATCTGAGACAGAATAGAGCTGAATAGAGATGAATGGTCTAATTATGTGTGCTTGTTTCCCCTGTATTCAAAGGAGAAGCAGCACATCTCCAGTTTGATTTCTTGGCTTCCTCTGAATCCATTTAACCCTCATTTCAAAAGAAAAAGAAGATAAGAAAAGCTGAGATACGGTGGATGTTGTTAAAAATGTGCATAAATACAGAAAACTGTTACCTAACTGATAAATGGACAGTTTTTACAAAGTGCTTTTCTAGTCAAATTCATCCATTCACACAATACTGTCCTCCCACATATCATCCTACTTTATGAGACACTGCTTTTTCTGTTAGTGTCCTAGAAGACTTGGACATGCGGACTCTGAGACCAGGAATCAAATCGTCGACTTTCAGCTCGGAAGGGCATTGTTGTTCACCGTTAGCCACATGCGTGCATATGTATATTCTTAAGAACATACATGAGGTTGCTATGGGTGACGGCAGATGAGACTTTCTCGGGTCTCATCTGCAGGCAGGCCAGTTCAGCAGCTGGATTCTCACCACAGAGCCCTGCAATACATGAAAAACATGCAAGAAGGTTGTTTGACATGGCCTTGGTATACTATGCAAGACTTATCCTGGAAATAATGTTTCCTGGATAGAAGCGATGTTTGGAGTAATGTTTGTTATGGTCTGGGACAGCCTGATCCCACTATGTTTGTTCCAGTTTATGGAGCCAGGGTGTTTGTGAAGCACATGGATGGTGAAAAGATATTCACTGAATGTGACAAAAACATAGCTTTAGCACATTCCAGTAACATCCCCATCAGACTTGTCAGCAGGCAGGGTTTTGAACTGCCTGCTGACAAGTAAGATGGTTCCTCTTTTCCGTAGACCAGGAGATGCAGCATCCGTGATTTTGTTCATGCATGTTTTTATTTATTGCATGGTGCAAAATTTTACTTGTGGAACACAACAATGGTTTAATAATGGATTTTCAGAAGTGCTGTAAAGACATCATAACACAGAGGCTCAACGGATAACCCAATTTAATATTTGTTTTAGGCCTTACCACTATTATACACACGTCTTTCTAGAACAATCTTTCAGTTTGTCACATGCTTCAAATTATGAAATCCCCTCATTTTTAACAGTTTTTGTCATGAAATGACATGAATAATGTTTCACTTTTCACTCTGATGGAACGCTATTCTTGAGGTGAATAATGATTTGCCCACACAGTCTTTCACAGAATGTGAATCATCAATTACCTGAAAGAATCTGCCTCTTTGGTGTGCACTTATGCTTATTGCAATCATGCTACTGAAGTTGAGTAATTTTGAGGTTCTGCAGTGTTTTTCTTCTTCTATTTGTGTTTTCCTTTCTATATTTGTTCTTGTTATGATTGTGTGGCCAAGACTCTAGTGTGGCAGGAAATTGGGGCAGGAGGAGAGGAGGGAGACATGGACCAGGGTGCCACAGGCCGGGATTTGAACCTGGGTCAGCTTCACGAGGACTGTTGTCTCTGAATATGGGACACCTGCCCAAGTGAGCTATTTGGCACCCTGGTTTCAGTATTTGATAAGTTATTTTACTTTCTTTTCAGCAAAATGAAATCTTCAAAAAATCTGCATTGCAGTTACATTCAGTCTCTCTTTTGAAGTGCATTCTTAGAAACAAGAATCTAGATTTGAAGATATTTAGTATTATCTAGTGCTCAAATGAAAAAATATATAGAATTTGTCTATACTTTTTGACATATAGAAAGTTTTGACACATATTTTTAATTCACTGTAAAAAAAAAAACAACAAAAAAACAAGAAATAAGAGAAGCATGGATTTCATGTTGCAAACATGGGCTTGAAACTGAAATAAATAAATCTAGCTTTCCAGTTTTTTTAAAGTTGCTTGACTGAGTCCCTGCAGTTGCCACAGTCAATGCTTTGCCCTTTTCAAAAATCACCACATTATACTACAAAAGGCAGTATGAGAATCAACTTCAGTAACACCAGACACGCATTACACATGAAGGCCCAGTTAAAAGGGGAAAAAAGAGGGAAGTACAAAGCATGACAAGCGCTTTGTACTTTCTAGGACAAAGGAAAAACTGTTGCAAAGCAGAATTAGTACCGACAAAAATGCTGTCACCCTGAATTATTATGCACTCACTGTCACCCAGTGCATAATAATTCATGTGAACATGAAAATCCTATATCCCAAGCAGACTTAAGGGAAATTCATGCATTAAAAGCCCGTGTGACAAAATATTGTGATTTCAAAGGAATCATGTCAGGAATCTCCAGGTTTAACACCGTTAAATAGACGTGGATTAGGGGCTGGATCGTTTGAAATGCTCCCTTAAACTTGCAGCTGCTGCTTCTTTTCAGACATACATCAATGTACGATTGACTAGATGATAAGTGCTGGTGCTAATGTGGGTGTGACCATATTAATTTGCACTTCATTCCTTTGGGGATTTCTAAGCTCTCCTCTGATAGATCTGCGAATCTGTCTGCCTTCTCCAAACGCAACGCTTTAATACTCTGCAGGCCACAGAGAGGCTGCTGCAAAACGAAGCTGCCACTCACTCTCCAGCAAACGTTGATCTGCGTATGTGTGTGTGTTACACTTCATGTCATTTAAAATTGACTTTTAGTCCCAGAGTTGCTTTTTTGAGCAGGCACTTTGGAGATATTTTTTTGCTTGGTCACTCAAAAGGATAAAATTAGATCAATTCTCAGTAACTTTCAGCACGGTTTGAAATATCTGACTTCATCTGGTGAATAAGCATGTCACTCACTGTCAGGCTTAAAACACAACTCTTTTCTGTGCATTTCAGAGCCTCGACTGATCCCGTGGTGAGTCTGAAAAGCAGCCTCGCCACCGCCTTTGCAATTTATGCTGCACTTTTGCAGCTGCTCATTCGTCCGTAAATCTTTCGAAGCAGCTGCTGATTGACAGTGATCTGCATTTTGTTCTCTCTTTCGTATTTGTAGCTACAAAAGTGGCGGGCCCAGCAGGAAGAGGTGGCGAAGCTGGAAGCGGCTATAGCAGCCAGACAACTGGAAGAAGAACAGATGAGGATGAAACGGGAGAAGGAAAAGAAGGACGCCATGAGGTCACAACAGAAAGAGAAAGTAAGCATCTGGCCTGCATTCCCCTATCCAGTGATTTTTTTTTGATTTCCTGTAGCACTCTAGTCTAATGCTGAAAGGACAGTTGTGTGTTTCAGCGAGCTTTCAGAAGAGAAAGTGGCTGCACACACATTTTGTGAAAGTGCAATAAAACCGAGATGTGTTAACGCATTAAAGTAGAAGAAATTCCCTTAGATATATTATAACATCAGATATTCTATCCAGATGATAGATGGCATTCTCCCTGGAGATCATCACTTTCCCTCTGCATATA
>JAOWBL010000014.1:9534084-9547271 GCA_028564865.1 Zenarchopterus dispar | reverse complement strand
TTTTTTTGTCTATGAGTGACAAAAAAAACCCACCACACGTCCTTCATGCAGCCTCACTTGAGATTCTGCATCTAAATGGAGAGAACCTCGCCAGTCAAAAACAAATAACCGTCAGCACACAATAGAGGGATCCTATCAAATAAAAAGTACATGCTGTTACAGTTATTTGGGGATTTTGATTATTCATTTTAATTATTGAACGCACAAATGCGATAGCATCAGAAAATATGTGTGTTTCTGATTAATTAACACTCTCCTCGGGGGTCTGCTGGAGGAGTATGGGCAACATGGGACACTCGCTGATTAATGAGAACATTTAGGCATCATTGGATTCTTTGTAATTTTACACAATAGTCTGCCAGTCACTGAAATATCATCTGATTCTCTCTATTAACACTTATCTGATTCCTGCTCTCTCTCAATCGATAGGACACATTCGTCCTCTGAGTTTTGTGAGCGTCAACTTAGTGGGTGCGTGGCCGCTCTCCTTGTTGATTATCTTTTTGTTGTTATTCTTTCTCTGTTGCATTCCCTTCGTTCTCCCGCAGGTGAGACAGTGTTATTTAAAACAGCAGGAGAGGAAGGAGATGCTGGAGCGCAGGGATCAAGAGAGGCTCGCCGCTCTGAGGAGCCTCATGGAAGAGCAGGCCAGGCGAGACAGGCAGAGGTGAGATCCGGCCCATATGAATGGAGGCTTGCGCTGCTGCCAGCCAGCCAGACACACAGACAGACAGACAGATAGATACAGAGAGACATGACTTCCTTTGGTACGTTTTTTTTTTTTTTGGTTTTGGACTAGAAATCACTTACAGCCACAGAGTTGTACATTACTTAGGGGTTAAATGTCAGAGGCCGCTGGTGAAGATTTCTCATTTTAATACTCATTTTCTCATTTCAAATGATAATATAGATTTATAGTAAACATGAATTTCAGAATCTCTCAGGATTGGTTTACCTAGATTTTGTTTTATTGACAACAACACATAAGTTGGATGGATTTATTAAACCGGGTAATGGGTATCACAGCATGAGTCGACAATGTTCCCAACTACTAATCATACCAAAAAGAATGTTTTTTTGTCTTTAAGTGCCTGTACTCTTTTTTTTTTTTCAATCTTCCAGCAACAATTTAAACCTAAAGGATCTCTGAAATCATGTTAGTTCACTTGGCACTGGTGTCCAACTCCATGGTTGGCAATACCAGACTTGAATCTGGGATGATTATCTAGGAATATGTTTGTGCTCTAAAAGACAAAAAAAAAAAAGAGAGAGACTCAGCAATGAATACAGTATAAGCCTTTGTCTTGTATTTATATGACTCTCACCTGAGGACACCTGAGTTAAACTCATGTCACCATGTCTATATACACCATTCCTACAAGCATACATACCAATGAGAAGGTGTTACCCTTTTACACTTGTCTGAGCTCAATTTAACATCACATAGTCACACAAGACTACCCAGATAAAATCATCTTTACACTTGAATGTCTCAGATGTCATGTTTCATGGTAAGTTTAATACTCAACATTAATATTTTACTTACAAAGACCTTCTGTTTCTTACCTGACATTGAACAAACCATCTGTGATGACAGGTTCATATCACACCTGCCCTATTGTTTGACTTATAACTTCTATATTCGAATATGGAACTAGGTTTTATTTTGTGAATATATTTATAAATATCCTCCTCACATGAGCTTTGCTCTTTTCAGGTATCCAGTACAAAACATTTGATCTGTCTCTGTGTTTTGTAACCCTTAAAAAATAGAGGATTTGGACCATGAAACATCACGCTTGACATGATTTCTATCATTCTTCTCTGTAGACATGCTCAGAAGCCTGCATGAATAACTTATAAGAGACTTTGGCAGTGAGGTTAAACTCTGTCAGGACTGAGAATCAAAATCATAAGAGGTGAAAAAGAGATTAATAAAAAAGACAAAAAAAAAAAACAAAACAAAAAAACCCCCCCACACAGATGTCGGGAAAGGAGATGCACTGTAGCAGCTCCATTAAATCCTGCCACAGCCTGAAGGCTTGCTGCGTGAAGAGTGATAGGTAATGTTGCCTGTGGCCATGGCAAAGGCAGAGAACCGCAAATCTCATGCCCACATCTTCTCTCCGCTCCATTTAGGGTGCAGTTTCGGGCAGATATGTTGCAGCAGCGAAGAGAAGAGAGAGGCATGCGGGAATTTGAACGTCAGAGAGAAGAACAAGAGAGACAGAATCGTCTGGAAGCCCTCAGAAAGCAGGTGAACTGTGGTTTTGTTCTGTTCCTTCTGTCATGATGGAAAGGCTGGATTCATCCATACTTCAATAGAAATGGCATGTGTAATAGTGGGAAGACAATTATGTATGTAAACTGTATTTTTATTATCTATTAAAATGATTAAATTATTTAAATTGTATTTTATTTATTGCAACTGCTATCTATACTTTCAAATTTGGGCATCTTAGGATCAATGCATTCTTGGTTATGTTCCTACCTTACCAGCAGTGGAAAACATATTCATTACATTACCTCTCCTCAGGGGTGCCTCAAGGCCCGGTACTTGGGGTGGTTATCTTTCTCTAACCACATTGCCTCTGTGTCATGATTGTGGTGCTTTGCTCTCTGCAACATTCAAAAAATAAGACCTTATCTGACTCAATATGCAACTCAACTCCTGGTATGGGCTATGGTTATATCCTGCCTCGATTACTGTAATGCCCTTCTAGCCAACCTTCCAGCGTGTGTGTTCAATACGCTACAAAAGGTCCAGAAAGCAAGGGGGCGTCTGGTCTTCAATCAACCCAGACGGGCACACGTCACACCTCTGTTCATTGTTCAGCTACCTCTGGCTGCTCCAATAAACACCAGTCTCTGTCACTTGACTACAAGTTCATCTCAGAGTCCACACCTGCCTATATGAACCCGATCGTAAAGGGTTACACCCTTCACGAGAACACAGACTGGCCTTGTCCTCTCCTCACCCAAAGCAGTCCCAGTTGATACTCTTCTCTCACATCGTTCCTCACTGGTGGAACAAGTTGCCTGTGGCCACGAGAGCAGAGTCATCCCTCTCTACGTTCAAGAAAGTGTTAAAAACTGTTCTCTTCCAAGAACAACTTCTGTTGTCAACTGCACTCCTGAGCTGCGCCTGAATGTTGTCTTTGTATCACTTAGCCGCACTTATTGAAATACTGTCTTATCTGCACCTACTTTGTGATCTAAGATGTTACTGTGGCTTGACTGTATTCCTCTGTTGTTAGCCGCTTTGGATAAAAGTATCTGCTAAATGTAATGTAACATTATTATTATTATCTTAGGTTGAGGTTGTGGTAGAAGCAGACTCGGAAAGGATGATGGGAGATACCAAGGCGTGGAAGAGTCGACACTTGAATGAGCCGGAGTTTGAGCTGCAGAGGCCTCTCTATAGCTTAAAGACATACACAGACACCCAGGTGAGGCTTGCTAACGTCTACTTTCCTTTAAACCTTAGCTGTTGTTTGAAAGATTGTACTTTTTTTAAACAAAAAAAGTATTATGTATCAAGCATATCTCTTTCCCTGATTCCCGTTTCTTTAACTATGTCCAGTCCTTTAAGTTTTGTTTCATTCCGGCTCAGACTGACCCTTGCAAGAGATAAAAAAAATTGCTGCATGAATGGCAGGTCAAACATTGTTTGTCCTCATTTCAGCACACAGCTACGATCTCAAGGTCACCAGGTCATTCAGTAAACTGCAGCCTTATCTGAGTAGAGAATTTTCATGCCACTTTAGAGAACAAGTTAGCATTTGGTTATATAAGACAGTCAATAAATACTTGTTTGCAAACTGTGGATCTTTTCCTCCAGTAGTCAACCATGAAGTCCTGAGCACCACTGCTGAACAAGAATTAATGAATAATCTTGTTGTATGTTCAACAAACAGTGATAATATCATGAGCGTATTCTGTTGTGAAACTCCTGCTCTTCTGCTTTTTTTTCCCCCCTCCCAAGCTATAAATGTGTAATTTCTTTAACTTTACGTGTTTTGATGTCTGTTTTCCAGATTGTGTCTGATCCAAGAGTCCGTGCTGAGCAGGCTCTGCGTGAGGCAGGTCTACACCAAAGCCAGTACGCGAAGGTGGCTCTGTCTGAAATCAAGCCTCCTAAACCACCTCGACGAGACACAAAATCCATACTGAAATTCTGAGCAAGGTTTCCTTTGCTCATGTTACCAACCATTTTTCTGGTGTTCGGTACATCACACGACTATAATGCTCCAGTCGCGTGGGGAAAGAAAAGGATCTAAACAAAACAGCTCGTGTTTTGTTGCAACAACGGCTGCTGGGTCACCTTTCTGTTAACTAATATAAGATAATTACAATAAGTGACACATATTTGAAATGATTAATTCGGTGGTGAAAGATCAGCTGCCTTCATGAGGAAATGTTCATTTCTGCTAAAATTTAAAAGACAGTAGTGAATATAACTCTTGACATCACATTCAATGATTACATATATTGCTGAAGGGTTTCCTCCTCATTTAATCATAAGAGAAATCAAAAGAGCAGCGACACAAAAAAAATCTTTAAAACTAGTGATATTGGATAGCTAATCTCCACCACAAGTAAACACTTTCCTCAAGTACTATTTTTCCTACGTTTATTTAAAAGCTAAGTGCATTTCTTCACGCTCTAAACATCCCCTCAGGATTTCAAATAGTCTGCTCTTTATCTGTCTTATCTGAAGACGCGACTGAAGCGATAATTACCTATGAATTACAGTAATCACATGGAAACCAGCACATGACACATTATTTTAAAGACTTTTATTATCTCACACAAATACAAAAGGATTTAATATTAAAGGATACAATAAATGCTTAAATATATATATGTGCAATATAGCAGTTTAGCTTCATTAAGTAAATCTTAAAAATCTCACCGTATAAATGAGTGTCTAATTCAAATGTCAATGTAGAAAGTAAGAGGTGCTTGTTTATAGAGCGGAGCGCCTTTAACAGATGGCAGTGACAATGTGCTTTACAGTAAGATAAAAATAGTAAAGTAAAACCAATAAACCACTACTAATAAACAAAAGGGATAAAAACAGCAACATTTAAAACAGTATAAAACATCGCCTGAAAAGTCTGCCTGAATAAAAATGTTTTAGCTGTGTTTTAAAAGGCCTGTGAAAGGATAAAACGAAGACATGGCAGTAGAGAGTTTCTGAGTTGAGGGGCTGGGGCATCGGAAGTCTGATGACCGAAATGAAAAATAAGAACCAGGGACCACCAGCAACATCTGCTCTAGAGATGGACTACAGCTCTAAGAGCTCTAAGAGCTCAGAGATATACTGGGCCATTGTGACCTTTAAAGTTAAAACAAGAATTTTAAAATTGATCCTAAAACAAACCAGGAGCCAGAAAAAGAGTTTTTTTTTTTTTTTTTTTAATTAGAGTAATGTGATCTTTCTTCCTGGAGCTGGGCAAAAGACGTGCAGCTGCATTTTAAACAGACTGCAGCTGATTCAGGGATGTTTTATTCAGACAGGTTAAAAAGAAAATTACAGCAATACAGCCACAAAGTAATAAAAGCATGAATAATTAATTCCATTTTTACCTTAGAAACCACGTCTTAACTTTGCAATATTTCTTAGTCGGCTGCTGAACACGAGCGTCTGAGGACAGGGAACTGTCCAGAATGACTCAGAGGTTACGCAAAAGAGCCAACAGACTCACGTCTCGGTTTAATCAATGGATGGAGCTGTTAGGAGCAAAAATGATCAATTCAGGTTTTCCTGAATTTATCTGTTTAAAGCTAACCAGAACTTGATGGCAGTTCAAGAGTTATTTAACTCATTAAGACTAGAGGGATTATCAGGATGGAGGGAGCTGGATATCGTCCTTGTAAAGATAGCAGAAAAAGTTGCTAAACTTTGAAATGAAGTATCCAAGAGGCAGCATGTACAAAGTAAATATTAAGGTCGATGACCTGAAGCTCCGCTGTCCTTTTTCTGATAACAAAGTGTTTGATGGACACAGACGAGCTCGTGCCAGTGCAGTAAGAGAAAAAACCGGTCTAGGGCAGAACCACAAACACCGTTCATCATGGAAAGCCCGTCTAAGAAGATGCTGTGATTAATGATGTCAAAATCTGACATAAATTTCAAAGAACAAGCGCAGGATAATTACCAGAATCAGCAGCCATTGAAACACAATTTGTTTCAGCTAAACGAAGTTTACAAAAACCTGACAGAAACTGATCAAAGATGTTCTTTTTCAAGGACAGACACAAATTGCTCAGTAACAACTTTTTCTAAAATCTTTGATTAAAAAAAAAAAAAAAAGGCATAGACATTGGCCTGTTTCTCTCTGGACTATATAGATACAGGTTGGAGTTCTACAACCATGGCATTTTTAAAGCAATGGCAACAGAACCAGTCAGAAGGGACAAGTTCGTCAGATCAACCACACAAGGGCAGACTGACTTAAAAATGAAAAAGGAAAAAGCGGGCGGCACATCATAGCACTTGATGAAGCTTTCATTTTGAATGTTAAATCACTAATGCAATCCAGTGTAACTGCAGAGAAGCATTCCAACTTTGCAGGAAAACAGAAATTTCTAACACAGAGGGGCAGCTAAAGATCTTGGGCTTGATAGAGCTTTTTTTTTTAACCTTCTCTACAAAGGTTCTCTATACATTTCTTACAGCCAGTGTGAAAAAAACAAAAAAAAAACAACCCCAAAACCACTAGTAGATCAGTTGAGACAAGAGACACCGATGAAGTATTTGTATCAAACAGAATTTGTGGATTTCACTTACAGCAAGATATGAAATTAGCTAAATATGCAGCCCTGGTGCCCTTTGTTATATTATTTAGGATAGTTAAACTGTGTTTCCTAGATTTCCATAGACGCTCAGTCAGTGTGCCACATCTTGCCTGCATATATACATATCTACATATGATTCAAAGCTATTTACAATCTTTTACAGCGACAGGGGTTTCAGATAAGGAGTCCAAGGCGTTTCTTGATAAAGTGAGACACCAGAACTTGAGGTCTCTGCTGGTACTCCACCAGAACCTCATGAGGGGACGTGATCTGATCTCCCTCAAAACGGTTCAGCAACGTGACACAGACAACAGCCGCTGGGGAGGAAAAAGGAGACAATCAGTGGTAATGCAGTTATCATCCAGGAGGTTATCGGTGTAATCATATTCCAGGAGAAACAAGACACGCAGGTTTATCTGTCTCATTCATATCAGACTGACAGATGTGCAATTACTGCTTTACGTAAGCTGTACCATTTCAGAGTGTTCGACATCTCATCATAGGAAGAATACCTTTAAGGCCACAGACACGACACATGGCGGCAAAGACGGTGGACTCCATTTCAATGTTCCTCACTCCAGCCTCGTAAGCTTTCCTCAGATACTCCAGTTTTTCCTCGGGAGAGAAGGAGCAGAGAGCTCCGTCAAGACGGCCTTGTCCTGTAGAGACAGGGCGCAGGGTTCGTTAGCAGATCACAAGTACAAGTGACACTAAATTAAAAATGTAATTTAAAAGATATGTGTTAGAGGTTATTTCAAGTACCTTCGTAGAAGTCATGGGTGCACATAGTGTTTCCAATAACAGTTGGAAAGTTCTGAAGCTCAGAGGAGCACTGAAGGAGCTCAGCAGCCACCCCCTCGTCCAGCTCGGTGCTCCTGGTTATAACTTTTCCCAGAACCACTTGTTCAAACTGTGGGCGGAAAGCATAATCCACTGCCCTGTCTGTAACCACCACCGTCCCAGGAGCCAGACCTGAAGGTAAACAGCAGGCACATTTTATTCATTTAAGGGTTACTTTAACCATACCTACAACTGGCTGTGTCTAAAACTTTCTGTCACCTCTAGATCCAAACAATTCTGCTCTTACCAACTCCACCAGATGTTCCCAGGCGAAACAAGACCACATCACGGCACTGGGCATGATGCAGCAGTTTGATGAGCTCATGCAGCATGATGGAGATGGAGGGAACTCCCATGCCGTGCTGCAATGTGTGAGATAGATGAAAATATGTAAAGTACAGTGTAGAAATTCAACTAATATGGAAGAAGTTTACGCCATGTAAACATTTGAATACGTACACTTATCGAAAGCACTGGTCCCACTTTGTACATGCAGTAGCGATCGGTTCCTTCACAGATATCTCTGATTTGTTCTGCGTTCCCGGGAAGTTTCAGCTCCTGGTGGATAAACTGGGCGAAAGCCTTCATTCGATTTGCACTGCCACCAACGCACACAAACTATGAAAAACAAGGAAAGACAAAAGAACAGTTAATTTCTCTTTTCTTTGTCTCTTGGAGAGACATTTCCTCTAATCTGGACTTATTTTACAGACCTTGATATCTCCAAACATTTCTGGAAGGTTGTGAGTCTTGGTGCTCAAGCTGAAGTGGTAAAGAATGTCCTCCTCCATGGTATCCAAGTACGGGTTTTTCACCTGAACCTGTTGTCTAAGCGAGTTTTATTGAATATTAGTACATGCTCCTCTTGGAATACTGTTATCTAAAAAAAAATGGCACTATACATTACTATGACTGGATTAACTTAAAGTTCAATTCAAGTAAAAATTCAGCTGAGTTTCAAAAATACTTACTTGATGTGGTCATTTCCCATACAGTTCAGAAGAATTGGTGCCATGACTGCAGGAGCTGCTTTGAAATACAATTTAAAACGCCCTCAAAGGTTTCTGTAAAATCTCCAAGCACAGACGAGGAAACCGCCGAGCTAATATAGTGGTGACCCCTGACCCCGCCACTGATTGGTCTTAGAAAGAGGAGTGTCATATGTCCCTGCCCCGACAAAAACACGTACCAGAACCCAAACAAACAGAGTAAGGTGCATTATGTAAAAATACCTGCCACTGCAAAAGGAAACGTGTACCAGCAGCAATAAAAAACACCTGTATGACATAAATATGCTGTTGGTGAGAGAGTTGTGCAATTGACCTGCCAGTGAATACCTGTAGCGGTTTGAAGTGACTCACCCAAATGAGATAACTTCTGACCTGACAGGCAATACATCCAAACAGTGACACAGAACCAATGTAAAGTACAACAAACACCCATACTGTTCTTTCAGAGGACAAATATTAACCTGAAAGAGCAAACTGTCTTTAAAAGAACAGTAAAACAAATTATTTTCAATCATTAAAACTTTATTTGAATCATCAAGCAAGAACACAGTACAGGCAAAACTTAAAACAGGTGTTTGTTTTTTTTGTTTGTTTTTTTTTAAAACTTACCTAACATATTCAGTTAACAAGGCATCACTATCAGGACAAATAAATAAAAGCTTACAGTTTCAGTTCAGTCTCTTCACACTTGGGACAACGGTCTAAACTAAGTAAAATGTTTGATTTGGCTCGGTATAAAAGAATCTAATGTCAGAGGAAAAGATGGCAGCTATTTTTCCTGGAGCCTGGACATCTTTTTTGTGTTCATCTGGCTGTCTTCCAGTCTCCTGACATGAAAATGGAAAAGAGCAAGAGCCATTCAACTAATCGTTCCCACATAATTCAATAATATCTCTACGTTACACCGTCAAGAGGCATGATAAATTCTTAATAGCTCAAACTTAGTCATTTTTTGGAGGCTATTCATATACAGTTTAACAGCTTGCCTTTACTTGCTTTTATTGCACGACAATTGCATCCTGAAAGCATGATAAAAAAGGAAATTAAAACGTTTTACAGTGTCACCGTTACAAGTGTAACTCACTTGAGGCCTCCAGGTCCGGTGTCTTCTGCATAACCGAAACTCAGCAGCTTCGACATGTCAACAGGAGCCGGTTTCTTGTCAAATGTTCTGTAACAACGCCAAGCATACAAAGTCAGAAAGTTTCCGAAAATATAAATTCTTAGATTTGATGCAACTCAAAACAGGACGTGAGTTTGTCTTTGGAAATGTAAAGTCCTATTTGGACATATTTGTCATTTCTCCAAAATTCCCATTAGATAAAGTCTATGGTGGACACAGTTTAAAAATTAAACATGAACCTGACCCTTCACTCACACAACAAGGTTTCCTCAGATAATCTCTGGCTACTCATTAAAGAGCAATAGTTTCAACAAAGTACATACAATCAACAACCAGGATTTGCAATTTTTTTTTTTTTTGGGGTCATCTTATGTTAAATAGCTATCTGTAAAAATTAACTATATAAAAAGAGTTTCAAAGTAGGGGCAGAGATGACTTAAACTTGCTCAGTCACTAAGATTTGGGGACATTTCCAGATCTTCTATTGGCTAAACTTTATCAAAGACCATGACACAAACAGCTGAAAACTAGCTACTATAGCTGTTATTTTATTTCAAGTTTCCTTAATGTGCATGCTTTATGATCACAGTTTTAAAGGTCCCGTTTCCATAGCAGTGAAGGTTAAGTTCAGCTGGGCTTCTGAAAAAGTCAATGACATTTTCCTGAAGGTACACTGTGATCAGCTGGGATCCAAAACAAACAGTTTGACGTCCAGATTTTTCCACGAGCCAGTTTGGTTTGACCTCAAACTGCCCGCGAGTGTTTCTGCTGTCTCATCACAACAGCAAGACATATGAACATATCTCCGTCTTCAACAAACCGATACAACGAAATATCAATCAGCCAGCTGGCTTATTATGCCAGTTATTACTTAATTACGCTGATGCAAAGGTCAACTGAAAAAAAGAAGAAAAAAAAACCACTCAAACTGGCAATTGATAAAGGTATCAGGACTTCAAATGCAATATGTGCATGCGTTTGAAAAATGAACACTGACAGGCAGGTTAAGGCAAATTACCCCTGGCTATGACTATAATTTGTGTTGTGTCTAGGAAGAAGATGAAAGTGTACACTTTTATTTGAAAATGTTACAAGTCCCAATTAATATGTAAACTGAGGCACATTACTTATTTTATATGTAGTGGTGTCTGTTTTAAAACCTTGCATCTAAAAATTTGCCATCATGATTTAATAAATAAATGTAAAGAATGAAATGTTGTTTAATTTATTTAAAAATGTATAATTAAATTAAATTAAATTAATTTCCCCTTGGGATTAATAGAATATTTTGAGTTGAATTAATTTGGATTGAATTTGAATAAACTGAATGAAACTGATACCAGCAATTTTAACCATTTGCAGATTTCGTTACATGGTTAATCAGCAGCATCAGGTGGGAGATATTCGGTTACTGATACACTTTTGCACACAAGTGTCCCAAATCACACAGAATGAATTCTTGTAGGATCTTTAAAGCTTTATTTTTTGAGTCATAGGCAATAATATCCAGCTAAAGCTTTTAAGAGACACGCAAGCACCTGACAGTACTTAAGGACAACCTTATAATTAACAAAAAAAAAACTGCGTGCAGAACTTCTGAGTAAAAATAAATTAGATGTCTATTACAAAAGCTGAATCACTTTAAACTGCAGAGCCCTTCAGCCAAGTTATTTCCAAAGTATGAAACGTCCTATGATACATATAACACAGAACAACAGCACCATCTTGTGGCCAAAAAACTTACATCCTCTTGAATTTATTGGCTTCCTGGTGAGATTTCTTCAATGCCTCCATCTGGCTGAAATGCACGTCCGTGCACTGAACCTAGGACAAAGAAACAGTATGTTGTGGATATTTTTCTGTCTTTTGTATCTATTGTCAGCTTGGAAACATGCTCTCATGTTCAGCCCAGTAC
Source organism: Zenarchopterus dispar (assembly GCA_028564865.1). Taxonomy (NCBI): domain Eukaryota; kingdom Metazoa; phylum Chordata; class Actinopteri; order Beloniformes; family Zenarchopteridae; genus Zenarchopterus; species Zenarchopterus dispar. The sequence continues at coordinate 9,535,579 of JAOWBL010000014.1, read as the reverse complement.
ATTTTAAAACAACTAACTGACCCACTGAGTGGGTGTGTAATGCCACAGTATCACTAACAACCTTTGATCATAGACTTAAAAGATGAGATCCACGCAGAAAACACCAACATGAGAAGCAGAACTAATCTTGTGTGGTTAAATTACTCTCTGAACAACTGGGAAAAGGACCTTTTCTTTTTTTGTTTACCTTTTCTTTTCCATTGCTGCTCCCATCATCATCCTCACAGACTGACACAGTGTCAGTCCCAGGGGGAGGTTCTGGTGACTGAAAATCTCCAGGGTTTTTCTTCTCCTCGCTTCTAATTGGATTGATGAAAGAAAATACAGCTGGGATGTAGAGTTTACTCTACACTAAATGACAGCTTGAATAAACACTTAAAAAATATGCATGGCTAATTCCCTAATGAATATTAGAGCATTCTTACAAGCTAAGACTACTTCTTAGTAGTACATCATATTAAAAAAAAATGTTTCAAGCACCTTGGGCTGCAAAAATCTCCTGATCCGATGGAGAACCACTCTGGACGTTTGTATGAAACAGGTTTTGGAGAAAATGTTTCCTCATGCCACAGAAGTCCTGTTGTTGACGACAAAAAAACCCCCCAAAAATAAATGTTTACTCTGCACATGCTGACCAGCCTACGTAAACAATAGTCTATGTGGATGGTTGGATCTACCCTTATGTCCTCCTTGTTTTGCAAGCTTCACATAATCAGAATCACTGTCCAGGACAGCAACCCTTCTTCCCCTGGTCCTCTCCTCAGATGGGCTGCTGGTGGTCGGGGACAGCCCAGGTATCTGGGAGATGTGCCCATCGCGGGTTTGGTAGCCTGTTTTCAGACCTGGGGAAGTGGGGATCGGGGGATCGGGGGGTTGAAGACACAGAAGAACAAAATAATTGATGGTCATCGCGTCACATAAACTAAGTGGGTATCCTGTGCACTAATTAACTCAGAGTTAAATGTCAACAGAAAGCTATTCGTCAAGTTAGTAGAGTCAGAGGTACTTGCCGGATTTTGCCGGTTGAAGGTCGTTATTCGCGAGAGCAGAGGAATTTCTGGTAAAAACAAACAGTTGTCAAACGATTTTTTTTTAATGCTCTTGGAGCGCCAACAATATAACAGGCTAAACGCAGTGCTAGCTGGCTAATGCTAGCGGACTGCTGGTAAGTTTGTTTACTTCCAGAGTTAAACAAGAATCTTAATCAACAGAAATGTCAGAACTCATAAAGCAGGGTTGAAATTCGAGATTGTATCTCTTACTCTGAATTCATCGTTGAAGCGGAGAAACAGTTGCACTCTTTGTGTTTGAAAGTTGTAACCCCGTCTCCATGGAAACGCTTCCATCTCCAACGCCTGTCGCACAACTGCTGCTCAGTGATCCGAGCTTCTTTTTTCTTTTGGTATTTTATTTTATTTTATTTTATTTTATTTTATTTTATTTTATTTTATTTTATTTTTCTTTCGAAAACTTACTAGCTTTTGTTTACTTCAAA